>CAUYON010047237.1:0-34927 GCA_963573935.1 Arctocebus calabarensis
AGTCTCCTGCCTCTGCCTCCCAAGTAGCTGGGACTACAGGCGCCCGCCACAACGCCCGGCTATTTTTGTTTGGGTTGCAGCCATCATTGTTGGTTGGCGGGCCCAGGCTGGATTTGAACCCGCCAGCTCAGGTTTACATGACTGGTGCCTTAGCCCGCTGAGCCACAGGCGCCGAGCCAAGGCCACAGTTTTTTAAAACCACATTCCTCCTAAATGGTTAGGACTGGGGGAAATTAGTAATATGGGCATGGACTCTGTCAATATGGCACAGTTACAAGGCAGTGGAATAGAAAATAGGCATCCTGGGTTTTGGTTCCACTGACTGTGTGACCCTGGGCAAGTCATTTGTCCTCTCTGGACTTCAGTCTAGTTTTTATATATCCAGATAACTGTAGCAAAGATTTTCTAGAGGGAGCCTGAATAAACGCCATGAAATCTCTGCCTCATCTTTTATCGCCTTGTAGAGACTGACATTCAGGGCTCTGCATCCAAGTTGGTATTTACTGCACAGACCTGATGACTGTCTAGGGGGCGACTGCACAAGCACAGAGACCACTGTGTCTCCATCCATCCTTTTAGGACACACAGAAACCAGGGGAGGGAGGCTAAGCCAGTGTAACTGACGTGACCAAGTACTTCCTGTAGGATAGATAAACTGCTCTGAGACTAGAGAGGTACAGGCTCCAGCACAGCCACCTGGAGTTCATGTCCTCACATCAATACTGACAGAGTTGGGGGCTATGGTTTGAGAGGGGAAGTGACACGACACAAATGCATCACAACCCAAACTCACTGCACCTTAGAGGCTAAGGGAGAGATGCAGTAGGCCCTGAGGGGAGCGTGCCAGGGACAAGGACCACTCTGGCCTGCCTGGCTCCTCATCCATGGATGACACCCCCCATCACCTGGCGATGGACAGGCTGACAGATGACCCAGCCCAGAGGTCTGCGGAGAAGACAGTGCAGGAGACACCCGAACAGTCCACACCTATGCCCCTGGGGGACTTAAATGCTGCTACTTACATGTCCTTCTAAGGAGAAGCTGCTAAGAGAACCCCAGAATCAACCTGTACCCACATTGAAGAATGACTTTGTGCCAGGAGAGATGAGGAGATCAGGGCCCCAGCCTTATGAGGTTACAGTTGAGTGAACTAAACCTCATAGCTTGGACACCAGCAACTGTGCCCCGCCTGTCCTTTATATTATTCCATACAGACCCACAGGGAAGACTTTCCATGCCAGGACTGCTACAGGATAAACCTGTTCCACTAAGTTCACGATCTGGGGCAGCAGGAGGCTTCTAAAAGACCCCAAGGAATGTCACAGGAGACAAGAAGAGCTCCTGGACACCCCTGGCCTCACTGGGTGGGAGCCACCATATGGGGCTCGGGCCTCACAGGAAGGTGGTTGGTCACTCCAGCCAGGGTCCAGGAGGTGCAGCAGGCAGACCCTTGCTGTTGGGAACTCATGGGTCTCTATAGGACCACTTGACTGGAGGGGTCTGGTCCCAGGGCCTGTAGGAAGGATCCTCTACTGCCCCTGAGGACGTGAGGCGTGGAGCCTTCTGAATCAGCACTTGGGTACTACAGCCATCCCCATAGCAGTCCCGGGCAGGGCAGGGCAGGGCTGGGAGGATGGGAGGAGACTTCCCCCTGGCAGATCCAGGGGAGATCGAGTGAGCATGGAGATAAAGATGGAGGGGAAGCAGTGCTGGCAGGGAGAACCGGTCCCCTTGGTCCCACCCACAGCTTCAGAGTGAATTGATTTAAGAAAACACAAGTCAAGCACCCAAGGGCTCTGCTGCTTTTACTCAAGCCCCACACCTAGCACCATGGAGTAGAGAAAGCCTCCAACAGTCAGCAGCACAGACCGGCTTCCTCTGAAGGGGACAATGGGAAGGAGGCGGCAGGCACTGTCACTAGATCCTGGCCATGCACATTAAGGTGGCACCAGCCCTTCAGACTTTCTGGGCCCTAGGATTCCAGGTAGGCTGCTATGGTGAGGGACTCAGCTTCCAAATGGATCAGCTGGCTTGGCTTTGGTGTGTGGCCTTCATCCAGGAGCTCAGAGAGAGGTAACCTGGGTAAGTGGCTTAGGGAAAACCACTCCCCTTCTTTCTAAAAAACAGCTGTAACAAAGTTAGCAGTATTCCTCGTGTGCAGAACAACTGTGCAAAGGTGTTCTTGTGTTTAACGTGCTGGTGGGTCTCCCTCTGCTCTCCTGCCTGCATTTCAGACAGGAAGCCCTTGCGGAAGGCCCAGCGTAGCCCAGGTTCTGACGTCAGTGCCACACTCGGGCATTCTGTAAACACCGGCAGCAGCTCTGAGCCACATCCTGGGCAGTGCCACGGCCCCAGGCTTTTCACTTAAGAGATAAGGGGCTCAGACAAGCAATCCCCTTTTGGTGGGTCCTTTTGGCTCAGAGTTCGAAGGTTATGGGGGGAATTCTGGGAGTCAATAAACAAACCCAAGGGAGCTCTGGTGTCGGGGCTGGAGGCCTTCCCAGCAGGACTTCCTGAGTCACTCCTCCAGGCCTCCGTGATCCACTTCTGGCCTCCTCACAGAGCCCTGGTAAATGTGACCATTGCTCACCCACCATCCCAGCAGGCTGAGCTCCCTGAGGAAGGGCAAGGGAGTCTGTCTTGTTTACTCAGGCTCTGACAGTGCAAGCACTTAGCACATAATGGCCAGTGAGGCCAGGAAGAGGCCTCAAAGTCCATGCCTTGTGGCCCCTGGCTGCCCTGACCCAGCCTCCTTTGTCCTTTATCGTGCCAGAGGAGGCTGGCCTTCTCAGTCGGATGACAGGGCCTCCTCACTGGAGGGTCCAGGAGAAGGAAGCCTGGTGGGGAGCAAAGAATGATGAGACCCCAGAGCAAACTGAGCCGTCTTCCTCAGGAGACGCGTTGACAAGAGCTACTGAGAAACTGTCAGGAGGACCTTGTTCCAAATCACAGCATGCCAAGTTTAACTCAAACTGTGTTTTAATTTATAAATAATTCTAAGAACTCAGTGTTACAGAATAAAGGCAGAAGTGAAAATTCTCCCCCACCCGAGATTCCCACTATTAGTTTTGCTTGTGAGGGGTTGGGGGGCATTACCAAGATTGGCTTCTGGCTACCAAGTGGCCTCAGGGAATAAAGAGGGTGTCTGGCCTTTTCGGGTTTGCTCCTCCTCCCTCCACCCCCCAGAAACCCCCTAAACCTGCCTGCACTTGCTCAAGACAGATGCCCTGTTGGTCATCAGCCCCCATTATCACACTGTCCCAATTTCTTGCCAAAACAACTTCCCTTTGCTGCCGTGCGATCAGAGGGCTAAAGTGATTATGTCCACCAGGGGTCCCCTGAGGCCGAACTGAGAAGATAGAAGTGGGGTCCAGGAGCCTGGGGCAGTGAGGAGAGTGGGAACTTGCAACCCCCAGCTGGAGGCTGTGCAGGCCGAGACACCATCCTTCTGTTTGCTGGGAACCTTACTCAACAGGCTCTATCATCTTGGGTGTTCTGTTTTTCAATTAATACTAGATTTTAAGTTCCATAGGAGAAGAACTGTGCCTTAATACCTTTTTAAAAAAATTTCTCTCTCTCTTCTCCCCTCTACCACAATTCTAGAAAGTAGATTCATTCACTGTTCATGGAATATAGCAAACAAGTTTGTCAAACATCAGCCCTGTGGACATGGCTAAAGACTGGGAAGTGAAGGAGCCAAAGTGGTCCAGAGTTATGCCTAGGGTGCCTGCGTAAGCGTGCCCCTGACACCACCTAGGCATCCTCCAAGCCCCCTGTGGAGGCGGATCACAGAGTTATGGCTGCAGCAGAGAGAGCAGGAGGGACACCAGTGCAGTGCTAAGGCGTTGGGTCACGATGCTGCTGAGCACATGGGAAGGAAGAATGGCAATGAAGGCTGGCAGGTACTAGGCACCAAATACAGGCCAGGCACAGCGCCAAGGCCCTCACAGGCCCCTCCCAACAAGCCCACGAGGGGGTAAGTGCATCCATCACCTTTACAACCTTACCAGCCTCCTGGTGATGCCCTGTGATGAACAATCTCACATGTGTCCCTTATCAGCCTCTCTGGGAATTTCCTTAGGATACACACTCAGGTGGTGGAGGAGGGTGTGATGGCTTCTGATGTGTCAGTTTGGGCTTGGTTTAACCACCCCTCTCAGAATCCCCTTGGTTAAAGCAGAAACTCATAGAAAATGACCCGTACACAAGGGTATATACTTCAGTTTTGTTTGAAGAACCAAAGACGGAAAACAACCCACATGCCCATCAATAGGGTGGATTAAAGGTAAATATAGAAAAACCACCTGATGAGATACTATGTACTGGTCAAATAGAGCAAGGAAACTCTCTATGAACTGATATAGAAATGTCTCCAAGGTTAAATGAAAAAGAAATATGCAGAAAGGTGTGTTTAATATGCATTTATGTAAAAAATCCGGTTAGACAGAATACACATATGTATGTATATATGTATATAAATGATTCCCTTTTGTTGTTGTTGGTAGTTGTATTCTATAAAGTCTCCATGAACACAGAATTATTGAATACTGAACCACAGCTCCTAGGGGAAATATAGGGTTAGGTTCCTATGCGCCTCTGGTTGCAACATTTTCAATAATTGATCAATATATAACGTCCTTGTACATGACTGTTTAAAAGACATCTGATTTAATACCTCTTTTTGATTCATTGACATTGTACTCATGCACAACAGTACTATAACTCATCCTGAACAGAGCTTATCTAACACACGTAAGGCACACTGCAGTACTCTAGTGCTTGAAATAGGAGACAATACTTCAGCACTATAACCTGGGAGCCATTTTAAACAGTGAAATAAATAACAAAAAGTGGGAAAATGCAGCACTAAATAGATGTCAAAAAGAATATTTTTGCATAGCATTAGCACGGAAACAAGAAGGCAGGGTTGCTGGCATGGAGGCTTGCACTTATAATCATGGCAACTCAAGAAGCCAAGGCAGGAGGACTGTCAGAGGCCAGGAGTTTGAGACCAGCTGGGGCAATATAGCAAGACTCTGTTTCTAAAAAAAGAATTAGCTAGGCATGGTAGCACATGCCTATAGCCTCAGCTACTTGGGAGGCTGAGGCAGAAAGATTACTTAAGCCAGAAATTCAAGACTGCACTCAGCCTGGGTGACAGAGGGAGATACCATCTCAAAAAAAAAAAAAAAAAAATCTTCACCCCCCCAAATGGAGGCAGGGTTGCTATGCTCAATCCCAGCTGGGAATGTCCATTAGGCTACTCAAAATGTTCACTGTTCTGTATATGTCCATAAATGACCAAGAAAGCACTATAAGTATTGATTTTGTGGTTACAAATACATTTTAAAGAGTAGGAAAATTTGCAAATATAGAATCTGCAAAAAATGAGGACTGACTGTATATTTATAGTTGCTTGTATATTCATAAAGAAAATCTGGAAGGATCTAAGAAACTAATAATAGTTGTGGGGAGGTGGTAAAAACTGGGTCAACTGGGGGGAAAAGACTTCATTTTATAGCTTTTTCAATGTTTTGAACCATGTGAACATAATACTTCTTTAAAAAAATAAAGATATAATAAAACAGCAGGAAAAAACCACATGTAGATTTAAAAGTAGTACATTCATGCCTTCAAAATTTATTTTAACTTAAAACACAAATATTGTACTAGTCTTTTGAGGCAGGGTCCCAGTCTTTGCTCATAGATCCGTGGCGTTCTGCAGTTGGCTTTTACGCATATAGCACTGACAATGCAACATCGATCATTTTGCAGTTTGGTTCCTTTAAAAAGGAGCCAGAAGTTGAGGGCACTGGTAAGGGATGGGCAGCATGGAACCCGATGGTAAGCTCTATTCTCTCTCCCTCTCGCTCCAGTCTTTAATAGCTTTCTTGCCCACACCTAATTTGGCAGCAACTCTCTTTTGGTGGCTTGCTTTTAGCACTTCTTTCCAAAGCACTCAGCAGGGCAAAATGTGAGTGGCCCCATGCACATTTCCAGATGAGGTAGAACAAGGTGACTCTTTTCACAGAAACAGCACTTCTCTTTGTATGCACAGTTCAGCTTGCATCACATTTAATTAATTGACATAATCATAATAACAAGCACAACTGGCATAAGCAGTTTTGGGGATCATCAGTCCCTGAAGACCTGGGGGGAGTGGGTGCTCTGTTTGGGGGAGCATTAGCCAGCTATGGAGACAGTCAGTTGCCACTCAGCTACACAGAGGTTGGTTAAGCACAGCTGCGCCTGTGTGTGCATGTGCTCTGGCATGTGGCTGAATCGTGCCCTCGTATTGCTTTCCCTGCATTTCAAATGTTAATTACATATCTACAAGTCAGCACCCACTCTTTAGCCAAAGAGCCGGTTCCCCTTGCTCAGGGGAAGGCTGGGTGGGATAGGCCTTCAGCAAACGTATTCTAAAGAGAGCAGACCTCTTTTTTTCAGAGGCCTTGAAGGCCTTTGGATTTGTGAGAAAGCTGACATTTAGACTTCATATTTTAGGAAAAGGACAACAGACTTGTGAGATCTCCTCAAGTGTCTGGGATTTAATCTCCAGTCTGACCCCAGCTACTCCAGGCTGCCGCAAAGCCCCCAAACACTTATGGACCATGGGGGACCTCTGCTAGCAAAAAGGGGAAGAGGCTGACATCCGTGACCTGAAACCACAAGGCCTCTGTCTTAGTAGACGACCCTGACTGCCATTTCACAGAGAAAATGGGGGCTGCAGGCCTCCACCCACTCTGCTTCCCGTCCCCTAAACAGACTTCCATCTCTCCCCCTTGTGCTCTCTTCTCTCATCTGAAATGGCTGGAGGCCCTTTTCCCAGAAGCCAGATTTCCTGGGGTCAGCAACTGAGACCCCAAAAGCTCCTCCCCACCGCTACTCACTTCCAGTACCTTCTTCATTCCTGTTGACCTCTCCTCCTTAGCGTTTCCCTGGCCATCTTTTCACCTCATCTGTGATAACCTCTTCCCAGCTAGCCTCTCCCTCCAGCTCTGCAGGGCCACTCTCTGCTTCAAACCTGCCGTACTCCCTCAGCCAACACAGTTAAATGCCCACACGGCCTGGCCTGGCAGAGGAGGCCCTCACAACCCGGCCTTACCACCACCTTTCCAGTAATTTCCCCTACCCATCCACCCACCCACGGGCACCTCGAGCACCTGTTCTGTGAGGCCATGCAGGCCTTCCAGGGTGCTGGTCCTTCTGCCTGAAATATTTTTCTCCCACTCTCTATATGCCCACCCTACACATTCCTGTTCAAACCTATCATCTTTTATGTCTTCCCCAATCCACAGCCATTCCCTGAAACAAGACATTTATCGCGTGCTGTGTACCAGGCACGGTGGAAATGATGGAGGTGGGAACAGACATGGTGTCAGCTCTTGTGGGTCTTGTAGTCTGGGGCTGTGTGTGTCACACACAGATACAATTCTTATGCCTGAGATGAGTAGCTATAATAAAGGGCCATGACCTCAGCAGAAAAGTCAGGGAGGGATCCTCTGAAGAGTCACAGTGATGCTGTGACATGAAAGATGAGGAGGACCTAAACAGGAGAAATGGGGTGTAGAAAGCTGCATTCCAGACAGAGTGAAAGACAAGACGGGCAGAGGCCTGTGGCAGGGGGAACATGGCAGACTGAAGCAGGTGCAAGAAGGCCAGAGTGCAGGAATGTGGGGAAGGGGCAAGTGATGAAACCAGGGATGGGCAGGAGGAAGGCCAACCAAGGCTCTTGAGGAAAAGGAGCTTTATCTGTAGCCAGAGAGCACAGCAGAATGTTTTTCTATAAATGACCAAATAATACATACTTTAGGCTTTATAGCCCAGAGGCAAAACAGAGGCACATTTTATACACACACACACACACACACATATAAAGCACATTTATTAATAAGACAAAAATTTCTACAAAATACAATAATTGAATATAATTTTTTTGTAATACAGATCTACTAATGAGAAGAATTAAATTTTTTTTGGAGGGATAATTTTTTTCCCTCTAAAGGGAAAATCAGTGTTTCCATATCATCCAACGTTCACCTTTAAAAACCATTTTTAGCTCATGGGCTGTGAAAAGTCAGGCCGTGGCTGCATTTGGCCCCTGGACTGCAGTTTGTGCACCCCTGGTGCAGCCGATAGACTGGAAGCGGGTGAGTGAGGATGTGGGGTGACTTCGGTTTGCTACAGTCCAGGCCAAGCAGCTGGGATGAGGATAATGATGAGGGTGTTTGGGGTGTACCAGACGGCATTACTGACGGCAGGGATAGGAGAGTGTGGGGTGGGGAATGTCAAGATGGCACCTGGATGTCAGGCTCACATCTATGAAGACTGGCAAGGCTCAGTTTCAACAGGAGTTGTCCCTGAGGCAGCTGGACGAAGGGTCCAAAGCCCAGAGAGGTTTGTGAGGCCCCTGGCTCTAAGCAGTAAATGAAGGCAGGGACGCGAGGAAGGACGCCCAGAGAGCCAGCGAGAACAGACTCCGACTAAGTCTGCGCGTCTTTATTACGTCCCTTGTACCGTGTTTGAAACTGTCTCATCTCCCTCCTCAGTCAAACTGGGACCTCTTTGAAGGCTCGCCTCCTGCTCAGCATAACACATGAGACCCACTGGGTGCTAACTTTGACACAGCAGGGGGGGGCACCTGCTGCTTCCACAGCAGACAGAGGGCAGAGCACAGCAATCGGGATGGAGTCTGACTCCCCCCTCCTGCTCTGCTGAGCTGCCCCACGCCAGCCTCCGGTCTTCCCAAGAACTGCCTTTGATAAGGGTCACTGGGCCCTTCCCCAGTCACTCTAAATCATCCAGATGTGTGAGCGCTCACACACATTTACACACCAATCTCCTCCTGATCAAGCCTGGGAACATGATTTGTGGTGATGGTGTATTGACAACACACCCATCAACTGTCAGCTCTACCTGTCTAAATATTATGTCCCATCACCCAGAACACCATTTATTTTTAATTAAAAAAAAAATTAAGTGGCAGTCCCACTCACAGCAAGGAAGGAAGAAGGAGAAAAAAAAAGCCATGGGTTATAGAAAATAAATTTTTCTTTTTTTCCCCATTCCTTTCCTTTATTTATTCATTTATTTTGAACAGAAGAGTAAAAGGCTGGTAGTTCTATCTCTTTAACAGCCCTGGGGTGAGGAGGTCACTGCTGGGACGTAGCATGGTCTGCTCCACTGACCACAGGGCATGTGTGCTTGACATCAGTGGAGTTCCGAGACCAGTCTCCCTGGGCCACAGCCACAAGTCCTCTGGCCCAGTGTCTCTGAAGGGGAATCAAAAAATTCGTGGGACGGTGTGCATATCCTGATGGCCAATAGTACCATTCTAGAAAATACTGAAAACATGGACCTACGCTATTTTGTTCTGTCCCCATAACTTGTGAGATCAGAATTATTTCCTCTAGTGAAAAAAAGGATGAAGAAATTAACATGCGGGATGAGCTTCCCAAGGTCTCATAATTGGTGAAAAAAGGCTGGGTCCCCAACCTTTTGAGGGGAGGGCTGGGCAGGGCCTTCTGATGGCCAAGGATGAGGCCTCTTCTGATATTCTGCAATCCCCCTTGTTCACCACTGCACAGATCAGCATGAAGTTGCTTCCCCCCCTTGTTAATCCTTCCAACTTTTACCCTTGATTTCTGAAGGGTTGAGGAAAACTAGTTTATACCACAATGTAGACATGGCCCATGTGTCTGGCCATCAATTCCTAGCAACCTTCGACACTCTAGCATTTAGCCATGAACTTGGAAGTGTGATAAAGAAGCTGATGCACTTTATACACACACCCCCACCCTCAAAAAAGAAAGTCTAGTCTTAAAGGCCGAAACTCCGGTTATCTGGACAATATTTTACTCAGCAGGAATATAGCACTGGAAAGAAACACATGGTTTATGTGGCAAACATTTTCCTTACAGAAGCACCAAGAGAATGGCTCCTGGAGTCAGAAGACCAGGGTTTAAATCCTAATCTTCCACTGGCAAAGTCAGTAGCCCTGGCAGGCCCATTTAACTTCACTTTTGAGCCTTAATTTTTACATCAGTATAAGAAGAATAACAATACCTGTTTCAGGTTTCCAAGAAGATTCAACAAGAGAATGTACTGGACACGTGTGGCTCCCAACGAGGACTTAGCAGTCTTACCGCCTGGGGTAGGGCTTCTGTTGTTTTGTTTTGAGATGGGTACAGTTTAGATCAGGCTTAATGACTCAGTTGTGATTAATTTGCTTTGGTTATTTGTTTCCTGGGCAACTTTTTGCCCTCTCTGTCTCTCTCAATTAGCAGAATGCTGCTCGGGGTAGGAAGTGTGGGAAGTAGACACAGAAGGGGGAAGTAGTCACAGGAGGGAAGAGAAGACAAGCCTCGGCAGCCTGTGGCTCCAGGGGAGGGGGGCCAATGACCTTAACCTAATACCTCCTGTAAGTTCCAATGCGCCAGGGCACATTCATTTTTATGTGGAAAGAAGATCCTGAGACAAGGAAAGGCTCACCGGCGCTCGGTGTGTTCAGTAAGCAGGGGGGAAACGGAAGGGTACAAATGCTCATGGGACTTGCTTGTTTTTGCAGGAAGCTTCCAGGGGCAGGTTGGCCCTTCAAGAGAGAGGGGAAGGGAAAAAGGTTCTACCTGGGCTGGTGCCATTCAGGGGATGCAAGAGAGGAAATCCGAGTGTGGCCATCGGTCAGGCCTAGTTTTCCAGCTTGGTGTCAGTGGTGACAACAGTGGTGGTGTGCTCTCTGGGGTTTTTTTCTCCAGCAGTTCAAGACCCCAGGAAAGGAAAGAGAAGTAATTACTTAGTGTCCCTCTAAAGCTTACTAATATCCATGGTTATTATAAGTGAAAAAATTAGAGGGGATATACCTCAGTTACCTGGAGTCACTGTGGTCCCTTCCTGTTTCAAGAGGGCCGTGACCTGTCAGATTCCAGAAAACTGACTGCTGCCTTCCTTTTAGTTATAACCTCTACTCCGGCTTAAACAATCAGCCCCCTTTAAGGAACTGGGGACAGGCTGCCTGGCAGGGCCGACCCAGGGAGGCAGGTCTGGGGTAGATTCCGGGGTCATACGTGCCCCCTAACCTGCTGGCCAAATGTCCCCCTTCCCGCCCCGATGGAAGCTCTGTATTCCCTCAGCGCTCAGGACAGCCTCACAGAAAAGAAAACACGAGGCCAACCTAACCCTTACGGCTTGGGGTGGGGGACACTCTACACCCATGATTTCTTTGTGAGGCAGACCCACCAAGAAGTTCTACTCCCATTCTGAGCTAACCTATGGCAGCTCCAAGGAAGGAAGAGGTTTCCAAACAATCACACGTGCTGGTAGAGTCGCAGGCGCCTGTCCCAAGCCAGAGAGCCTCCAGAGACCACAAACCACTGCTACTAGAATGAGGCCAGAGCTAACACATGACTTGCGTGTTCTCCAAAAATACAAGCAAAAAGGTATCGCTGAAGTACAAAGAAACAAATTCCTGTGTGTTTCTATTTCATCGATAAAAATGTCACAGCTTTCTCTGAACAGTCTCATTTTGTCCTCCTCCTTTTCCTCCCCAGTCTTGGGCTCCTGGATCTAAACCAAGTCTCCCCCTTTCCTCTTGATTACATACACACAGATTATCTCTCTCTTCACGGGACAGTCACAGGAAATTTAAACATTCTCAGATGGGGTTCTTCTAAGCCCACTTCCCCTGCCCTCCACCCCCACTCTGCACCCAGTTGCTATGTTTTCAGGAAATGCAAACCCAACATAAAGATAACCCAGACCAAACAGCAAAGGAGACTGGCCCTGTGACCTTGCTGGGCAAATGACTTCCCTTCCCTGCTTCTGCAGAATGAGGAGCTCCCCCTAGTTCTGACTTGCTAGGGCTTGGATGGATGAACCTCCCCAGGACACCCAGAAGTCCTAGGCTGGGATACTGAGACAACAGGGTTTTTCACCACTGACACCTGGTCCCCAAGGATCTCAGCCTATGGGGGGTAAAGAATGCTGGGAATGAGGATACCTGGATGTCAGTCTGAGTTCTTATGGAGAAAGGAAAGAGAGTGAAGGGAGGGAGGTATCAGAGTGGCCTTGAACTCTGGCTATAATGTAATTACAAAAAAATAGAACAGATATGAATAACAGTATAATAAATGTTATTACAATATTTTAAGAAAGGAGACGACCCAACCGTGAGGAGCTGATGGCCAATCTCCAGAGTAGAACTTACAGACCTGATTTACAACATATTTCCATTGGCTTCTCTGGGACTCTGCAAGCATAGGAGCCTTCTGCCTGGGTGTCTTCTGTCTCTATACCCACCACTACCCCAGCCCCTCGAACTCCTCAGACGGCCCCAGACAAGATACATTGGCCCAGCAGAGTCACAGGGCCAGTCTCCTACGTTTGGTCTCGCTTCTTGAGTCTGGAAATGGTCTCCATCTGTATCTAGGACAACCCCTCTTTGCATTGTACAAGGAGAACTCAACCTGGGATGCCACCTGGTGAAGAATATTTAATCTACCAGGTGAGATCTCCATGGGCAAGGCCAGTTGGTTGGTGTCAGTCATCAATCTGGGCCCAGAGCTCTGAGTGAGGAGAGTGGAGGAGGGGCAGGAAGAATGAATCATTATCAGGACAGAGGCTGTTAACAGACTGTGAGTTTTGTTGGTGGGGGATGCGGGGGTGGGGTGTGGAGTGGGGTAGGCATGTGACCCCAGGCAGACAGGCTTGGGTCCTCAGCTGGGTGGAGACTATCAGGGAATCATCTTAGCAGTCAGGAGGACAAAGAAGCCCCCTCCCGAACTCCAACAGTGTCCCTGCTCAGTCTCCCTAGCAAACCTCACCCTTCTACGTATTTGAGCGATGCTTAGAAAAAGAAGACAAGAGAATGGCTCCAGATAATTTTTCGGTACTCACAAAAGGCTGACTTTTTAAAGAACTGCTGTTTCGCAAAAGTGCGTTGGTGGCCCGGGTGAACGGAAGCACCATCAGAGATGGAAGCCACGTGCAAATACATCCAAGGCCTCCCTGTTCATCACCCAGGACTGGTCAACACCTGGGAAACCTGGCGGAACAGTCCAACTTTAGCTGCAGGACTTCTCAGGGCTGTGGATGATGGGAGATGGCTCTCCAAGTGGTGCCACAAAGGTTACCTGTGGGGCTGGACAATGGGTCTCACTGCCTCATCAGGACACGCACCTCTAAACCCCAGTTCGCCTCCCTTCTACACCCAGGACGCATGACGCTCCTTCTCCAGCTGCCTCCCGCTAACTGCCTTTAGGGCCGGCGCAAACCTGCCTTCCTGAGGGAAGCCCTCACCACTCATTCCTCCTTGGGTATCCACTCTGAATACCTGACAACCTTATGAAGATATTTGATCCTGTACACATTATTTTGGTGATAAGGCCTTTTGGTTATTAATAGCCTTTAATTTTTAGAATCATAGCAATGTACACATTTTTTATATCACTTGCCCACTGTACAGGGCCCCAGAGTCACTATGAATAGCAGGTGCTGGAAAAAGATAGACAACAGGAAGCGATACAAATCTGGGAGTGACATAAAGCCACTGACTGTAGGGAGCACGTGTGACAAAGTTTTATCCAGCCACATGAATGGAGGTGAATGGACACTGAAGCCCCTTCTCCCCTGCCCCGTCACACTGGAAATGTGTCTGCAGAGCAGCAGCGCCATCCCTTGACCGGGGGGCTCTGCAGGGGGAACCTCCCAGTGAGTGGTGGTGGTGGCTCCAGTGCCACATGGCGCCACAACACAGGGCATAGCCTAGAGGGGGAGGGGCCACAATCAGGGAGGTAGGGGCTCAGTCCCATTTCCAGGACCCTTCCCTGGCTTAAATCCTAAACTAAACACTAGCAGGCCAGTATGTTCTATCTTCTCTCAGAGTATTTTTTAAAACACCCCAATTGGAAGGACATAGCAGTGAGGCTGGGAGCCCTACATTTACACTAGATTTGTCTCCATTTTCATTCCATTTTATAAACTAGCTTTGTCAATTTAAAAGCATCACTAAACAAGAGCACTGGCCTTGAAGTAGTCTGTTCCCAGTGATAATGACCACCGACCACAGGCTATGGCATCCACACTCCGTGTTGCCAGCTCTACATGTATCATCTCATTCAGTGCTTCAACAGCGGACTACTGCCCCCACATTACAGATGAAGACCCTGACGCTCAGAGAGCTTAGGCTAGTAAGGGGCAGAGCCAAGTTCAAAGTCAGCTCTTTCTTCCTGATCTACAAAGCCCCAAAGTTAAACCACTGCTATGTAGCCTCCCCTCTGAAAGGCACCCCAGGAAACAGAAAAAGCAACAGCAGGAAGGATGGGAAGAGGGAATAGGAGAGAAAGAGCAGCGTGAGGAGGAGAGGAAGCCAGGGTCTGCAGGAGAAGCACAGGGCTCTGGCTTTGGGTCCAGGAGCCCTTAGCAGAGTGGGAATGAGGCAGGAAAGTTGCTGGTGACCACTAGAAAAACAAGCCACAAAATATGCAGAAGCCATTTCCTTTCTCAAAGAAGATAAACAGTAGATTCATAAACAAATTTTACTAAGCTGTCCAACTATTTAAAGCATTTTGGTAGAAACTCATAACCTTTGTAAGCATAAAGCTCATTCCCCGCGAATGGTCAACAGTTATCTCGGGGAGAGAGAAGGTGTGAAGAGAGGCCAGGAGAGGAGCAAGCACGCTGTCTCCGAGTCCTTCACCAGCGTGGCCTGTGACTGTGGCCAGTTATGGAACCTCTTTGGGCTTTGGTTCATTCTTCTGTGAAAAAGGAATATTAAAAAAAGAAAAAAGAAACAGAAAAAGGAATATATATTCCTGCCCAACAGGGCTATTGTGGAGAAGCAAAAAAAATGTAATTTCTGGCAATATGGCTGACCACATTCCCCATTCAACTTTCCTAACTGAAACAATTAACATGCTGAATAAAGTT
Organism: Arctocebus calabarensis; assembly: GCA_963573935.1. Taxonomy (NCBI): domain Eukaryota; kingdom Metazoa; phylum Chordata; class Mammalia; order Primates; family Lorisidae; genus Arctocebus; species Arctocebus calabarensis. The sequence continues at coordinate 14,923 of CAUYON010047237.1, forward strand.
TTAAATATATAAAGACGGAATATACATTCTTGAGTTGGTATAAACGGAAAGATTCCTCAAAGACCAAAAGAGACCAAAAGCAGGAACTCGAGAGGTAAGCTAGCACCAAAGCTGGCTTTTGCTCTGAGGGTTTCTGTCAAACACTAGGGATTCTAAATTTCCTAACAATAGCTGCACATGGCCAAAAGCCTGGGGAGTTTCCTGCATACAGCTGGGACTTCAAATGTCTCCACTCTTGGTGAATCAGAATTAAATGCCTAACACAAAAGGACACTATAAGGAAACTTGACCTTGGATGAGCAGAAAGGTGGAAAAAAATAACTCTCTTGAAAATTTATAATCATAAGTTGGACTCTACACAGGTTGCTAGTCTGAATTATGTTACTTAGGTAGCCAGAAAGTCTTTAGCAGAGAATTAATTTCAGGTGATTTTTGACCAGTAGTGCTCCTGCACAGCCAGCAGAAGTTAATACAAATCCTCTCTGAAAACATCAACTTCAACCCACACCTCAGACAATTCCACAGATAAAGTTCTAAGGAAAAGAATCGGCTCACAGGCAATAAGGCAGCATGCATACTAGGCAGCAGAAACAACAGATGGCAGAATCAGACCTGCAAAGACTTTAGGTCCTGGAATTGCCAGACATAAAATTATAAAATTTCTAAAGAGCTAGTTCAATATTTTAAAGAAATAAAATTTTTAAATATGAGCAAGAAATGAGAAATGAGAAAAAAATCACCAAGGAGATTTGAAAAATAATGGACCAGAACGTCTAGAGATGACAAATAAAGGAAGTAAAAAGAAAAAAAATCCAGTAGATGGATTGAATAGCATTTAAGACTCAGAATAAATTAAATAGAAGATGGATCTGAAGAAACTATTCAGAGTTCAGCATAGGCAAAGAGATGAAATACAAGATAACAGAATGGGGTCTAATTTAAGTCTCAGTGGAGTTCCAGAAAAAAGTATTAGAGAGAATGAGGAAGTGGCAATATTCAAAGAAAGGAAGGGTAAGAATTTGCCAGAATTATTGGAAGATATACATTTTTAGTGCTAATAATCCTGTTGTGCCCGAATTTCGGGGTCCCCCCCAGAAGAAACTCACACCAGGCGCACCGATGCAAAAACAAAGGGTGGAATTTATTACAAGCTTAAGCTCGGACTGTTCAGCCCCCCCTAAATGGCAGATAGATCTGAATGGCCCTGAGGGGTGGGGCTGAGGTATCCTTATAGTGTACCGAAAGGAAGTTGGGAGGGGGGAATGTGATAAGGGGAGTGGGATAAGGGAAGGGTGGAACAAGGATGAGTCCAGGTGTCTCTCCACTTGCTGATTGGATACCTCTGCGGTGCCAGGAACAGGTGGGTGGTCGCTAAGCAGGAAGGGGCGGTACTGATCGACCGGTGGGGATGGTCAGGGGAACTGGAGCCAGGAGCCAAAAGTTACAAAACTAACATTTACACCGCAAATTACACAGCAACCTGTAAAATGGAGTCCGTTAACAAAATGGCGTCACACGGGCCCTTTCAATCCCAAACAAAACCCAAACAAGAGAAATAAAGATAGAGAAATTTATACTTAGACACATGGTAATGAAGCTGCAAAACATCAAAGAAAACAACAATCTCTAATGCAGCCAGAAAGAAATATCAGAAATACCCTTCACTTATGAAGGAACAGCAATTAAATTGACAGCCCACCTCTCACAGCAACATTCAATGCTGGAGGCAGTGGAGTAATAGCTTCAATGACTTAAGAGAAAATAACCAGTAAAGTTACCATTCAAAACTGAGAGCAAAAGGCATTCAAACCAAACCCAACCGAAACAGGAAAATCTTGAGAGAATTTTGACACCAATAGGTCTTCACTAAAACATAATGCTAAAGGGTTTGTTTCGGGCAGAAGGAAAACAGATCCCAAATTCATGAAAGGATGGTAAGAAAAATAGATGATAAACATAAATAAATATTTCTACAAAAATAATGAGGTCTAATGTGTAGGGGAGAAAAGGGTAGAATGAAAACACAGCATAATGTAAGTATATAAATGAAAATGGCATTAGAATTAAATTGGTTTACTATTCTTACATTGTTTGGAAGGAAAGGAAAGATACTCATTAATTTCAGACTTCAAGTATGCATGTTAAAATACTTAAAATACTTGAGTAGCTACTAAGGAAACTGAGGCAGGAGGATCACTTGAGTCCAGGAGTTCAAGGCTAGCCTGCGCAACATAGCAAGACCTTGTCTCCAAAAACATTCAATAAATAAATAACTGGGACAACCACTGAAGAAAAAGACACTGAGCATGCAAATTCTAAATAAGATGAAAAATGGAGGGGGGGGGAATGCCTCAACCTAAAAGAAAGAGCAGAAAAAATTAAAAGCATATAAGGATGACAGAAATAAATCCCAATTTGCCAATAAGATATACCAATTCTAAACATCTATGCACCAACCAAATGGCATTGCCTTAAAACATACAAAGCTAAAATTATGGCACTGCATGGAGCAACTGACAGACCCAGTGGGGAATTTTAATATACTTCTCTCACTAATCGATAGATTAATCAGACAAAATCAGAAAAGGAAATACTACAGATGATTTGAACAATGATTAGCACAGTGAACTAACTTACCTTACTAATCATACGTAGAAAACCGTATCCAATAATTAAAGAATACACCTCTTTTTCAAGTACTATACTTATGGAAAAGAGTGGAAGAGTGAAGAAGCTGACAGAAGTAGCTCAATGCGTATTACAAACTCTTTTCAAGGATCCAAACCTACTTTGTTCTAAACAAGTCACAGACCTTTTATCTCTTTTGTTCATCAATATCTCTCCAGAGTCTAGCACAGTGCATGTCACAAAGGCTTTCAATCTGCACTGAAGGAGGAATGGCAGACGAATGGTTCTCTGTTGAAGGTCAGCGAGGCAGTCACTGGAGGTAGTAAAGCCCTTTCCAACATGGAGGGCATGAAAGGACAGGTGAGCAGCATCAGTTTCGGTGACGATCTGTTTATTTATTTATTTATTCATTGATTTTTTTGAGACAGTGTCACTATGTCGCTCTCGGTAGAGCGCTGTGACGTCACAGCTCACAGCAACCTCCAACTCCTGGACTTAGGCAATTCTCTTGCCTCAGCCTCCTGAGTAGCTGGGACTACAGGTGCCTGCTGCAGCGCCCGGTTATTTTCTTTTCTTTTCTTTTTTTTTTTTTTATTTTATAGTTGTTGTTTAGCTGTCCTGGGCTGGGTTTGAACCTGACAGCGTTGGTGTATGTGGCTGGTGCCATAACCACTGTGCTACGGGCGCTAAGCCCTTAGTGAGAATTTATACAGAAAAAAAAGGCACAGTGATGACAGCTATCTTCAAATCCAAAAAGAAAGGCGTATGGAAGAGTCTTTGAAAGTGTAGTCTCTGTGGTTCCAAACAGCAGAGCAGAGACCCACAGATTGGAATTAAGAGAGAATTTGTCCCAATATTAGGAGGAACTTTCTAGCAATTAACTGTCCAACATTGGTTGGGAAATGGCCTGATTGTCTAAGGCCCCTCATGACTCTGTGTGGGCCAGGAGTGTAATCTGGAAGTAGCAGGAGCCTCAGACTCAGACTGAGCAGTCTTTCAATTCCATCCTATCCCACAGATTCCTTGATTCCAAATTCCCTGGATACTCAAAAGACCTGTCCAAGGCCCCAGATCTCAATTCAGCGTCCTTTCTACTCCACAATAGCCTTTCTTTCTCTCTCTCTCTCTTTTTTTGAGACAGAGTCTCACTTTGTCACCCTCAGTAGAGTGCTGTGACTCTTGGGCTCAAGCGATTCTCTTGCCTTAGCCTTCTGAGTAGCTTGGACTACAAGGCCTGCCACAATGCCTGGCTATTTTTAGAGATGGGGTCTCACTCTGGCTGAGGCTAGTCTTGAACTCCTGAGCTTAGGCAACGCACACACTTCGGCCTCCCAGAGTGCAAGGATTACTGGCATGAGCCACCACCCCAGGCCCATCAGCTTCTCTCTTAACCAAAATGAGCACATCATACCCTGTACTTTTTAAGTCTACCCTTGTCCCAAGAAACCCTACTCTTCTAGCACACGGCAAGGGATTACCAAAGAACATAGAACTTGTTAACATGAATATCCCTCAGCCTTCTTGCAGAAGGAAAACAAGCTCACCTTGAGCTCCACAGTGGATGGCTGAGTTGGGGGCCTGGCTCTTGGGGCTTCTCCTGTGGCGGGTCAGTCATGCTGCTTTCATGCTGCTGGACAGGTGGGAAGAGGAGATCTGGTTCTGTGGGCAAAGAATAAGGAAAGATCACTTTCTAGCTCTTCATCAGCACCCTGCAGAGGACCCTACCTGAAATCCCAGGCAGTTCCTGAGGCTGGCCTCACCCACTCTCACACGGCAGGCGGGCTGGTGGGCATGCAGTCAGCAGGTGTTTCCAAAGCTTATCGTGTGCCAGGCAGGGCACCGAGGAATGAGGCCGTAGAGGCAGATTGTACACAGTCCCTGCTGTCAAGCAAGAGTCAAGGCAGAGGCAGAGACAGAGACAGAGACCCATGTTTGATTATAATCTAATTCAGTAAGTGCTATGGTTTCCCAAAGTTCTTTCAGTAACCTGCTTGCCTCATAGGGGAGCTATGGCAGCTTACAAGCGCAGTAGTACAGTGTTTCCCAATTATGTGTAATGAAGGGCCAGTTTTGTCTTGTTTTTAATTTCCAAACCATCACAGATAAATATTTTCATAAAATATAAGAAGATAAGCTGCTAGAAAAATAAAAGGAAAAAATATTCACAGAAAGTTCAAGCTTGCTTTTTTTTTAGTATAGAATTCCATAGATGATGCTATCAAATCAGTGTGGAAGTTTCCAGAAGCTTTACCCTCAATTTCTGTACTCATCCTGTGGAACTGTAGCATTCCACGACCCACCACTGAATGGTGCTGCTGTAGTAAAGACATGCGTAACACCACCTTCCTGCAATCTCTGGCCATTTCCTTGGTTCAGAGAGAGAGGCTACAAATAACAATGATTACAAATTCACTTTCTGGACTACAAAAAGTTCTTCTGGAGGGTTTCTCTCCAGGAAGGAGAGTCACAGCAGGGACTTTGGGAAAGTGTGGCTCTGGATTGTCTGGAGCTAGACAGTGGCACCAATTCGCTGTTGTGTTCAGGTAATAAAAAGTGTGAAGCTCGAAGAAAGCTGTTTCTGGAGCCCTGTCCGCCCACACCCTTGAACTTGCCAACCCTAACTATGGCAACCCTGGTCAAAGTTACCTCTCCGAATGAGAAGAACAAAGTCATTTATTAAAACGGACCGGGACATTTCAGAAAATAAATCATTTTCAAAACGTCAAGAGGGCTGCTGGTGTTCATTCCTAGTATTAAATGCTATAAAAATGAATATTTTTTTTTAAATTGAGAAATCCTTTGTCTGTGACAGCCAGCTCCAAAAAAAGGCTTTAACTGCCTATTGCCTTAATACTTGAGGGAGGCATTATAAGTCATTTTCACCCATTTGAATGTTTAAGAGAAAGTACTCATTTCTCTACACTCTCAGCTTTTAAGTGGTTCTTATTTTAAACTTTAGAAGATAAATGCAAAAACTTCCCTTTTCAAAGTCTTATTGTTTTGTTTTTTTTAATGCAAACACACATACTCTCCCAGCTTCAAATGCTAAATCATCTGTAATTTTTGGCATTTGTTGCCCATGAAATTCTAGAGATAAGCACATCACAAATATTCCTATAGCAACAGAATGTTTTTGAAATAATGTCTGTAATGTTACAAAGATTATGTATCATTATCTTTGAATGTTGGTGAAGAGAAGGTTATGGGGAGTAACTGTTTATGTACAAATAAGTCAATACAGTAACTGGCAACCTCAACAACAGACCTCACCAAGGAGCTAAACCGCAGCAGAGGGTGGGACCCAGGGATGTACTTCACTCGGTTTCTGTGAATAAATTCACCGTCCTTATCCTCAACGTGTAAAAATAACTCTCCAGGCTCCTCTGCAGCTTCATGAGTCTTTGGAACTGCTTGGCTGCTTTATGGGCAAGACTTATGCTTGGACATAAGCATACATCAACTTTGATTAGTCATTCACTATGTGTATATGCCAGGCATAGGTCTAGACTCTAGGTATCTAAAGATGGGTTCCTCTTCAAAGAGGCTCAAGAGAGATGTGTAAATAGATAATTGCAGTTCCCCTTTCCTGCTAAGAAGAGATTATTGGCTGTAGTTAAGGGAAAAGAAATTAACTAGCGAAATTAACTAGCCACCTAAACCTAACCCTAATTCACGCACCCAATGTTGGTTAGGTGCCCAATAAGCACTACGCAAGTGCAAGGCATGAGGCACACAATAGTCAAGTGAGACCAATGCGTCCCCTGCCTTCATGGGGCTTATAATCTAGTAGAGGAAGCCAACATTAATCAAATCAAAATTAAGCAAATCAAAAATAACCATTATAGTTAATGGTGCTCTATAGAGTCCTCGGCCATCATACAGAAAAGGGTCAGCAGTGCTTTCCTAAGGAATTAAACATTAAAATGAGCCCTATGAATAAATTAGTGAAGCAAGTAGGGAAGGCAGGAGGGAAAGGATAGAGAGGAAGAGTGTTGCTAGCACCATGAACAGCCTGTGCAAAGGTCCTGTGACAGGGAGGACCACGGCATGCTCTACTCATGAAAGGAGGCTCTCGAGGAGAATCCTATTGGGTTTTGACCTCTCACCAGGCTCCCATCACTATTGTATTTAAGACAGGCATTAAAGAGGAGCACAGGTTTTTTAAAAAAGAGCACCTGAGAAGTTATCAAGGACAAATCAAGAACATATCGTGCCTAACAGCTAAATTCTCTCTTTCACTGTGGTATGAGACATCCAAAACAGGGGCCACCTTGCCCACTCTCCCAATGTATAGAAAGTTTTAGAATTCTATTCTACTTTTTTCCCACAACAATGGTAACTTGGTTAAATTCAGTTTGGCCAGAGGTAAAATTAGTTGGCCAATGCTGATGAGCAAGTGTGGGATTTGGGATGAGGATGAACATCTATTAAAATTATTCCTGGAGAAGCTTCATAATGGGTGTCACTTGAAGGAAGGTCCCATAATTTTATGCACAGCATATGAGCTTTGGAGCTAAGCAGACCTGGACTCAAATCTGGCCCTATTCTTCACTGGCCCTGTGGCCTTGTTCTTCTTCTGTGAAATGGGGTTAGCAGAGCCCTCCTTGTAGGGGGATCAGGGAGAAAAGTGAGAACTGAGCACCCTGTCTAGCTCCCAACAGGCCCTAGATTTGTGGCAACCATGGGGACAGATGCATCACTCCTTCAATATGAAAAACAAGAGGAATCCACATGATTCCCCAGCCAGCACTGGGGCTGCAAGGCAGCTTTGCAAGGGCTCAGGGTCAATGAGCAGGAGTCTGTGTCCTCCAGATTCCCCTAGTTGGTGCCCCTATGTTGAAGGACACCAGAGCAATCCATATACAATCCTGAGTATTTGCAAATCACTCCACTCAGGAGTTTAGGGACGGAACCCAGTAGGCCTGGGTTCTAGTTCTAGTTCTGTCCCCACCACTAAAGACCAGGACTCCCCTGACAAACAGCTGACCCCAGATAGCATAGGAAGTAGAACAGCTACAGTACCCCAAAGGCCTAATTCAGGCCAGCCACATTGCTGGACTTCTCAGACAGCGCCTATAGGAGCTATCCCACAGTCACTGCTGGGATCACCATCTTCTAAGTGAGAAAACTGAGGCTTGGTGACTTGCCCAGGACCACAAAACCAAGTGTGGAGGCTCGGCGGGCTAAGGCGCCAGCCACGTACACCTGAGCTGGCAGGTTCGAATCCCCCCAGGCCCGCCAAACAACAATGACGGCTGCAACCAAAAAATGGTGCTGGGCGTTGTGGCAGGCACTTGCAGTTCCAGCTACTTGGGGGGGCGAGGCGGAGGCAAGAGACTCGTTTGAGCCCAGGAATTGGAGGTTGCTATGAGCTGTGATGCCACAGCACTCTATCCAGGGCGACAGCTTGAGGCTCTGTCTCGGAAAAAAAAAAAACCCAAGTGCGGAGCCGGGGCTTGAAGTGCCAAAGCTTTTCCTCTTCAACCATCATCACACCTCCTTATGGGGATGGAAATTTTATCTCCTTTCCATATGGTGAAGGAGGAAACAGCCCTGGGAGGCTGTGTGATCTTCAAGGACCCCCAGCATGCAGGCACCAGGCAAGGCCAAAATCTTCCCACCACCCCATGCTGCTGCCTGAGCCTCAGTCTCCCTTCTGTACAACAGCAACAGCGGATGTTCCCTTACTTGCCATTCTGTTGTTAGAATTAAGGAGAATGAGGAGTCATGAGTCTAGGGGAGGGAAAAGAATTATATACAGAAATGAGCACTTTAGACAGGTATCTAAAACCCCAAATCAAAGTAGAAGAGTTCTCCTCAGCCACAAGGCAGTTGGAATGAAACGAACAGCTCACATCCCACCAGACTGATGTGGGGGGTTCGGCCGGGGTCGGGGGGGACATAGGATATAAACTCTGAGGCTTCGGAAATGGGAAGCAGGACCAAATGAAGTGTGAAGAATTCCCTCCATGCCACCCACAATACATTAGAAATTGGCACAGATCTTAAAAAGAAGAAAAAGGAGCGGGGGCTGGGGCTGGGGAAGGGAAGGAAAATGGGGAGGAGGAAGAATTAAACGTGAACTAGGATCTCCAGAGCATCTAAGAGACAGAGCAGAGAGTAAGCAACACGATGAGAACACTCAGACTCCAGGCACTTGGGGATCAACCATTCTGTCAAGTGAGTTCTCCTACTGAGAGATGACGGGAGGAGATGTCATTTTCAAGGGAGAGGAAAGAGATGCCTCCTCTTTCCAAATATTTCTCCACTTCTTCTAACGCCCTACCTCTATCTCACAGAGGCTGAGAAAAGAATAATCATTCACTGGAGGAGGGGGTCCTGCCCAGACCGTGATGAGATACAGTCAGATCACCTAATTGGGCCTTCGTGCAACGCTCATTCCAGAACACAAAAGCTTGGGCCATCCACATCAATACCAGCAGTTCACACACTAAGTGCATGTCAGATGCACTCATCGCAGGCCAGTAACAGACGGCAGGCCACCATCTGCTCTCCAACCTCAGGCCTGCCACCCTCTAGCTCACAGCTCCAACCTGCCTGGAGCCACACCAAGCCCCCTTCTTACCCCGGGCCCTTTGCACACACTGGTCTCTGCCTGGGGTGCTCTTTTCTCACCGATGTCTACTGATCTTTCAGGTTATAGCTTCAGTGAGACACTGCCAACTTTCCAGAAATGAAAATAGGTAGCAGCACTTATCACAGTTGCAATTATTAATTAATTAATTATATGATTAACAAGTTGCTCTTCCTAGTCAGACTGAAACTTTCACAGGGCATGGGCTATGTCAGCTTTTTCACCATTATGTCTGATGGCCCAGCACAGCAGGGCTTAGTCCTGACTGCAAATCAGAATCACCCGGGGAGCTGTAAAAGACACAGATGCCTCGGTTCTACCACCAGATGTTAAACAGGTTTAAAGATTGCCCGGTGGTTCTATATGTGACCAAAGCCGAGAACCACTGACTTCAAGAAGAGGCCCCAGCTTATGGCCTAGATTCAGAACAATCTTCAAGTAGCTCAGGGAGTTGTGTAGGATCTTGCTCCCTTTGCTTGCATATACAATGTATCATTTAAATGTTATCTTCCACCCTAGAGATTAATTTTGAGGAAATTCCGGAAGAAGAAAACAAAATCCTCATTGTTAAAGAAGAATACGATTCCTTTCATTAAGTAAGTGCTCCCCTTACAGCCCCCTCTCCCTGACACTCCTCTGGCTTATCAACTTTATCCTCAGAGCCACAGGATTAACTTGATGTGTTCTTGAAATACACTTAAAATATTTGGAGTGAAATCCACTAATTTTTAATTAAAACATGCCCAGCTATACTACACAGTAGAAGGCAAAATTTCACATTAAATTTATTAAAACAGGAGAGTTTAAAACAGCCAGTTCATGCTGGGACAGGTTCTCCAGGCCAGCACCCTACAGGCAGAGGTGCTCTGCAGAAACTCGCCCATGGGCCATTGGGATGGGGGAGCTTGATCATAGGGGAAGGTCATCTGTCCCGATCTGGCTCTCCCAGAATGAGACAAGCGCAAGTTGTCCCTTCCCAGTCGGTTATTCTTACTACCAGGAAGGAGGTAAACAACAATCCAACCACTAATAAAATAGCACATGAAGAAACAACTACTCCGAGATGGGTTTCACCAGATCACCAAAAGCACTGCTGAAGGGAGTCCCCGGACCCTGGGAGAAATAGACTCTCACTTAATGGAAGGGTGAGCTCTCTTCAAAGCAGGGGTTCACCTGGGGAACTTGTGAAGAGGCACCTGCTGGTTTGGCCATAATCAGAGAAATGAAAGAACAAGAGCTGGCATGGATGTGGAGAAATCTGAAGCCTAGGCATTGTGGGTAGGAATGGAAACTGTGCAGAACAGTTTGGCAGCTCCTCAACACATTAAACACAGAACTACTATGTGCCCCAGCAATTCTGCTCCTAGCTATATACCCAAAAGAATTGAAAACAAGTACTTGAATGCTCCCAGCATTACCATTCACAACAGCCAAAAGGGTGCAAAAACCCAAATGTCCACCAATGTCCATAAATAAATTTGCCATCTACGTACCATGTACTATTATCCCTTCATACGAAGGGACTAAATACTGATACATTTAATAGCTGAACTTCAGAAACATGTTAAGGGAAAGAAGGCAGAAACTAAAGGTCACATATTGTGTGGTTCTGCACATATGTAAATCCACTATGGGTAAATCATAGAGACAGAAAGCAGATTAGTGATCGCCAGGGCAGGGGAAGAAGGAAAGAACAGTTAATGGGTACAGGGTTTCCTACTGAGGTGATGAAGATGCCCTGGAACTAGACAGAGGCAGGGCTGCATGACACTGTCAATGCACTAAATGCCACTGACCTGTCTCCTTTAAAATGGCCAATGGTGAATTTTACCTCAATTTTGGAGGAAAAAAAAAAAGAAACTTCCTGAGTCCCACTATGAGAAACTCTAACTCATTAGGTCTGGGTGATTCTGAGGTAGGCTGTACCTAGACACAGCTTAAAAGTCAAGGGTGATTTGTATAAACAACACCTTTACTTTGGATGAATCACTAACAATTGGTACTCCTTATCTACCAAGTGCCAAGTATATGCCAGGCACTGGGCTTGGTGCTTTCAAATACACTATCTCAGAAACACACTGCAAGGTAGAAATGCTCTCTGCTTTATTTTATAGATGAAGAGCTTAAGAGAGGTTATAATTGCCCGGGACACATTAACAACGGATTCAAAGCAATCTCTCTCTGACGCCACAGATCATGTTTTTTCTATCACCCTACACTATGCCACTGTGTCCTTTAACAAGTTCTTGCAGGAGGCAGAAACACCATTTCTGTGTTACATGTGCAAAATGCTCTTTATGTTAGAGACTTAGACCATCTTACCCACAGTGTGGTTATCAGACCAGCAGCCTCAGCATCCCCTGGGAATTTGCAGATTCTCTACTCTTACCCTAAGTTTGATGAACCGGATTCTGCTATCCCCAGACAATTCATGTGCACAAAGTGTGGGTAGCACTGGTCTTTCTAGACCTCTGTTGTTCAGTGCAGTAGCTATTGGGCACAAGTAGCTATTTAAACTAATAGTAATTAAAATTATGATAAAAAACTAAATTCTTCTATTGCACGGGCCATATTTTAAGATGCTCAATAACATGTTGCTAGTGGCTGCCACACTGGACAGCAATAAATAGAACCCTTCCCGCAGTGCAGAGCAGTCTACTGGACAGAGCTCTCTAAATCAGGGTAGATCAACCTTGACACTACTGACATTGTGGGTTGGATAATTCTTTGTTGTGGGTAGGGCCTTTTACTCATGGTAGAGCAGGAGTCCTCAGCCAGAAGTGATTTTGCCCCTCAAGGGATGCTTGGCAAAGTCTGGAGATATTTGTGGTTGTCACAGCTGGAGATTTCTGCTAACATCTAATGGGCAGAGGCCAGGCATGCTGCTAAATATCGTGAAATGCACAAGACAATCTCCATGACAAAAAATTATACAGTCTAAAATGTCATTAGTGAGAAATTCTATTGAGTTGAGAAACTCTATTGTAGAATAATCAAGAAAACACAGCGAGTCTCAACAACATTGATAGCAGGAGACTAAAGAAACCAAAGCTACACCCTGCATCCTGGCCAGACCCTGAAAAGCCCTCATAACCCCGAGAGCTACTCCTTATCCAAACAGGTGTCTATTTCTGTCAGAAATGTAGAATAAGAAAGTCCTGGTTTCCAAAATAATCTGTACATTCATCATTAAAATGAAGTCCCTACACCTCAAATCCCAAGGGCTAGGAAAGGAAGAAATTCATTTTTGGCATTGGTGATTGGAATGTGTGATAAATTCTGCATAGAAACCACAATCTGCTGTTGGTTAGGTACAGAAATATTCACTCGTTTATTCATTCATCTATTTATTTGGTTGCACACTTAACTATGTGTGAGTACGCTTCTAGTGTTGGAAACACAGCAGCAGATAAAACAAATAAAAGGCCCTGCCCTTGAGGAGCGGACATGCTAGCAGAGATCAACAGTGCACAAGTAAGCAAGCACTCAAGCGATGTAATGGCAGGAGATGTGGTACGCAGGAATACAGCAGGGTAAGGGAACACAGAGGTGAAGGTAGATGGGCAGGACCTCTCTAAGGTCGCCTGAAGCGATGACATCTGGGAAGAGACCTGAATGAACTGGGATTGAACTAGGTGACTTAGGGAGGGAAGAGAGTCTGTGAACAGCGGAAGAGAGGGCAGAGGGGGCTTGGGTGCTGGGCCCTGGCAGGTGGAGCTGGCAGGTAGAGTTGGCAAGAAAGGCAGGGCCAGGTCACAGGAAACCGTGGAGGGAGGGAGGGTCTGTGAACAGCGGAGAGAGGGGTTTGATTAACTTCACACGGACAAGGAACTACGGGAGAACGGACTGGAAAAGGCTGTTGTAGTCTTCCAGGCAAAAGATGATGATGGCTTACTATTAATTAACTAAATCATTAATATTAGTACTAGTTCTCTACTAGGCCAACGTTATTTATTATCCTATTTAAGATATATCATGAGAGAACCAGGTATCATGTTCAAGATACTTCCATGGGAAAATGCATCCTGAGTTCCCAGGGATTGACTTGAAAACTTTCCATCCATCTTGGTTTTAAGCTGGGGACCATGTAGCCTGGTAGAAGACAGCAGAAAAGGGAGTCAGGGCTACGGCAGATTACCAGGACGGAAAGGGGTATATTCCTTTTCCCTAAAGTCACCAGAGAAGAGGAGTCTGAGTGGCACTCAGAATTCCCATCCTAATTCTTCCAAGGGTTATTGGGCAGTAGATAGATGCGACCCAGCTGTTCTGCTGCAGGTCCTCCAGAAGGATGGTACTGCAGCTATGTCCCAAGTAGAGACGTGGAATTTTTTTTCAAAAACAAGGGAGCCTCTACTTCTGGAGTCTCTAAGGATTCAGGGCAACACAGGGTCATGGAGTCAGCAGATTTAGGACAAAATAATCCACCTGTACCTCTTACTAAACGCTAAACACTGGGCATGTCATCTAATTTTTCTTGGCATTCTCCTCTGGAAAATGGAAACCACATCCTCTCCCTCTCAGAGTGGTTATGATGGGTCAAATCAGACAGTACCAGTGCCAAGTGTGATGACCATTTCTGGTCTATGGGGTGCTGAAGCCTGGGCATCTGCACCTTCTGGAGAAGACACAGAACCTTCCACCCTCCACAGACACGTGGGTAATTGAGTTTCACACATGGAGAGGGGCTTCCCTTTCATTAATTCACCCACTCCACATACGCTCACAAGGTCTTAGTGATGGGCACGGTGTCTGGAAGAAGCAATGAATAAGAGGTAGCCCCTGCTCTCTGGGAACACACAGGGAGTGAGGGTAGACAGATGTGAAAATAGGTTCCACTAATAATCCTCTTCGTGTCTGCTGGCAACTGCCACATAGTTTTCTTGCCTTTAGACTAGAGCCACCAGGATTTGGGGGCCTACAAACCCACATCTACCCACAGCTTGAAGCATCAATCCCGGGGAGCAGTGCCCTCCGCTCATCTCCAGACTGGCAAGCAGGCCTGATTGTTTCTGCTGAGGCAGAAAAAGATGGTGAGAACCAAGGCCTTCCTCCCGGCCCCGACCTCTTCCTTCCAGTAGACATTACTCCACGACAAGAAGACCAGGATGGCTCAGAGGCCAGGATAACCCACTTGTGACCCTAAGATCGCCTGGGGCTCAGCGTCTCTCCAGTGCTTCCCAAGGAGCGTTGTCAAGAGAAGGCCCAGCTCTGAGTCAGCCGAAGCACAGAGGAGACCTTGTAAAAATAACTCTTGAGTATGAGGCTCCTATATTCATATTATTCACGATACAAAGAACAAAAAAGCAGGGCAGGAAGCAGAGGAGGAAAGTGTCGTTCACATCAGTTCCTTCACATGACAAGCAGCCAGGAACTCACTTGCTGAGTCCCCCTCCTCTCCCTCCTTGGAGCAATTACATAAGCTGGAGAGAGGGTCTTCTCTGCATCCTTCTAACTCTCCCACCCACCTCTCTCCATCTGTTGCATCCAAATCTGAGCCTTCCTGGTAACCCCTCCCAGGATGCAAACGGGCTCAGGTTGTGCCCTCTCCTGGGACATGTGCTCTGGAACAGGGAACTCCCTTGAAGGCCTGAGAGCCTCTGCTGAGCCCCAGGGATGGGATTTCTGGCACTATGACCAGACGGGGAGAACCTATGGGGAGGCCGGCAAGGTAGGCCAGGTCCCTGAGGGCACATGTGGCAGGGCTGCCTTGAAAGGTCTTGGTAGGCAGTCTGGGCTCTGAGCCTTGAGAACTCTCCTGGTCTGGTCATATTCAGGGCTTCCTGGGCTCCAAGAGGGGAGGGGCTGCCAACTTACTTCCACTGTGCTTTCTAGAAGACATGGTCTTTAAAGGTCATGGAGGTAAGGATGGAGGTTTTGAGATAGGAAAGAGCCTGCTGAGAGGAAAAGCAAAGGAATAAGACCTTGAACAAGGAAAGATGAGAAATAAAAAAGACCCTGGCAGCTGGAGAACAGGCAGTGGTGAGGCCATAAAGCTTTAGTTGCACTTATGAAACAAGGCCTTTTCTAGGGAGCCCCATAGTGGTGGTCCTGACCTCTCATGGCTTGTAATTAAAGACAAACTAATAACTACTTTTAGACAAGCACACGTACATATTAGGAAATAAAAACCAAAAGCATGGTAAGTATAAACTGGAGCTAAAGTCAGAACTCTGGTTAATGCCAGTAAGAGAAGATCTATTAGCAAATTCTCTGCTTTGTCTTTGTAAACAAACATCCCCACTCACAAGAAAATGTGCTTTAGACTTACAAATCGACATAAGTCCCTGGTTTCACAACAAGAAGCCAAGCTCACCTAATGCTTTCAAATGTCCACAGTCCTAAGAAGCCTTGCAAAATAAGATTCATGCATCCAAATTTGTTGAGCGCCTATTATGTGCTGGATATTGTTCTTGGTGAATGGCATACAGCAGTGCACAAAGAAGACAAAACTCCCTGACCTCATGGAAACGGAAGATAAAAATAAATAATTATAACTAAAATATATAGTGGGATTCAATGGTTACAGATACTACGGGAAAAAGTGAAATGGGAAGTAATCAGAGAGGGAAGCCTCTCTGAGAAGGTGACATCTGAGCATAGATCTGGAGGAGGTGAGTGAATGATGGGGGGCCTGGGGAAGAGCGTTCCAGGAAGGGGGAGTGGCAGGGTCCTGTGGTGGGCACAGCTCTGATGTGACTGAGCAAGTAGAAGGATGGTTGGCTGTAATGTCAAGAACCAGGAGGACAGTAGTAGGACAGAAGGTCAGAGAGATTTCTAAGGATGACTGAAAGACAAACAAAATGGAAATAAAGGCATGCCAGAGTGGCCGGGCTGGCTACACAGCATGCTTAGGAAAGGCAGTGGTTAAGGAGGTGGCAGTTGAGCTGAGGCCTGAGTGAGCAGCGCGTGAAGATCTGTGAAGAGAACATTCACGGCGACAGGACACCCTTTGCCAGGGCGCGGAAGTGGGGATGAGTCAGGGCATGGCAGGTGCACAGTGGAGTGGGCTGTGGTAGGGGCAGGAAGGTACCTATCATGTAGGGGAGTGGTTCTCAGCTGGAGTGGCTTTGCTTCCAAAGGACATTTGGCAGTGTCTGGGAACATTTTTGTGTCACAACTCGGAAGCACTATTGGCACCATGGGGGTAGCAATACTGCTAAATAGTTTACAATGCACAGGATAGTCCCTCTTAGTACAAATTAATTATCTGGCCCAAAATGCCAACAGCGCTAAGATTGAGAAACCCGGGTGTAGGGACCTGTAGGTCACGATGAGAAGTGTGGATGCACACAGAAGCTCTCACCGAGGACTGACTGGGGTTGTGTGCCTGCCAGAATGAGATCCTTACCCAAGGCATATCCATCACTTCCAGGTCTTGGGTTTGTGCTTTGGGATAAAAGAGAAGGTTGCTGGGATGGGCTCCCAGAACACAGGAGCAAGGGTGGAGGCAAAGAAGCTGCGGTAAGGTTACCCCATCCTAATCTGGGGCTAAGAGGGACTCCTAGAGTAGAGGCAAAGGAAGCCGAACGCAAGGCGGCCAGGGGTCTGCCTTCCAGCAGAAGAGTGAAGGGAGGACCCTGGGAGAAGAGCCAGCCTGTCACAGTGAAGGGGCCGGGTCTGCGGAAGTATGGAGGGCACAGGTTGAGGCCAAGGTGGAGACAGCTCAGGGATCAAGAATGAAATCAGCAGGAGAAACACAGCCATGAGCTGAAGAGGAAGGACAAGGGTGGGTTGGTGAGAACTGAGGACCACCAAACCCCACCACTCGATACCTGGCAGATGCAAACGAGGGACCAAGAGAGGCCTGGAAGGTGAGAGGCTGTTTCGGTATGACCTCACATTTGGTTATTGCTACAAAACAGGTTGTTCCCTGTTCCACGGGGATGGGGGCACCCCTAAGGCCACCTGGCTAGTGGTCAGCACAGTCAGCACTTCAAGTCATATGTGATTTCATTTCTCCTCAAAGTCAAGTTTAATTCCACCAGTCCAGGGAATTGGCCAAGGTGACCAATGACTCTGGCATGCAGTTAACCCCAGCATGCCCCCACACCCCACCGATAATCTCACTGACTCATCTGGAGGCCGGCCCCACATAAGTGGAAAGAGAATCTAGGTAAAGTTCCCATCACTTACAAATGAGGCTCAGTGCAGAACAAGCCAGAACCCTTCCCTGGTCACTATCCAAAGCAGTTTTTCCAATTTGGGGGAGGGGAGGAAGAAGGGGGTGCCTCACAGTTTTGCTCTAAGAGAATGTTGGCTGATATTTGCAGGTGTTTATGGGTTAACAGTAGGCAGACAACTTCACTAACACTCCACTCAGCATTTTCTTCCTCAATAGTCTTTAAAATGACATTCTTCTCTACCTATAAAATGTATTCACCGTAAAAATTTTAGAAAACAGATACAAAGAAAAAGGAATCATAAATCCTGCCACTTGGTATGAATATTTTTCTTTCTTTTTTTTTGGGGGGGGTAAACTTTTAAGATAATATAATTGAGATCATATTGTATATATAATCTTGTATCCTGTTTATAGCATAAGCATTTTGTCATGTTAGTAAAAGCTCTTTGTAAATATTAGTTTTAACCATTGAATAATGATCCACTAAAAATTGTGGTATATTTCCTAACACTAAGAAAAGCAGAGGCCCATATTCTCCAAGGGCTTATTTCACCTAATATAGACATTTTAAAGTCAACCCCCAGCACTGGATGCCAGAATTTTTCTAAGCACTTGAGGCTATGCTCCAGGCCCTCTGCCCCTACCATGCTGGGTGGATGTGGGATAGCCAATATTGGACTGTCACATGCAAATCTTATTTCCTTTTTCCGGACTTGAAACCACTACACTTCACCTGATAGAGGGTCATACTCCACTCTTCTCAGCAAAAAACCAGAGACTAACCCTTCTCATTCACTTGAGAGGAAGCTCCAGGTTCTGGTTAGGCCCTGGAAATGTGGGTTAGGTCCCGAGAGGCAGAGGCAAAGTGGACAATTGAAAAACTCCAAATCATCAGTTCTAGGGATACTCAGCCTAGTTATATAAATAAAGTTTTATTAGAACACCTATACCTGTTCATTTGAATATTATCAATGGCTGCTTTCAGCAGCAAGGCCATGAGCAGAGACCATATGGCTATAAGCCCCAAATATTTAGTGTTTAGCCTTTTATGACAACATTTGCATTAGGAGGCCAGCCGTCCTTCAAAATCTGTGCTCCTCCTTTTAGCTGAGAATTGTCACTTACAGGCAGCTGGCCAGCCAGGGTTTACATTTCCCAGCTACTTTTGCAGCAAGAGTTGTTCTCATCAATGACATGTGGACCCAGTAACTTTTGGTTCAAGGTGGTTAAGAAGTGGATGAGACTTCTCTGTCTTCTGTTTCCCTTCTCCCTGAAAGCAGAGGCATGTGGCAGCGTTTCTCAACCTTTTTTCCATTATTATCCTCCTGAGGAGTGTTTTTAGACATTTTTTTTCTTCCTTGCTTTCCTCCATGAAATTTTCATACCACAGATATACTTTGTATCTGTTTACATACCATATGTGTGTCTGTGATTTATGGATCAAAATGTAGGATTTTTCAGCTGCCGAGATCTTTGCCTCGTGGGGGGTGATCCTGCCTCCATGAAGATGCATGCTCCAGGGACACTGTGCAAGCTAGTCACAACCAGAAACACCTGCATCTCACTGTTGTGATGCCTGTTTCATGTTGAACTGAAATGTAGGAGATGATTACAGCAGCAGTTAATGTTGCCCTAACCAATACAAAATCTAAATTTGATTGTTTTAAAAAAGGTATGGATTGGATAGACATATTATAAACAAGAAAGTTGGGAGGCGCCTGTGGCTCATCAAGCATGGCGTTGGCCCCATATACCGAAGGTGGCAGATTCAAGCCCAACCTCGGCCGAACTGCAAAAAACAGAAAAATAGCCGGGCGTTGTGATGGGCGCCTGTAGTCTCAGCTACTCGGGAGGCTGAGGCAAGAGAATTGCCTAAGCCCAGGAGCTGGAGGTTGCTGTGAGCTGTGTGACGCCATGGCACTCTACCGAGAGTGATAAAGTAAGACTCTGTCTCTACCAAAAAAAAAAATATATATATATATATATTAAAAAAACAAGAAACTTCTCCCAAACGCTAAAGGAGATAACACTTAGTATGCAAAGCCTCTACTTTTTTATTTTATTTTATAGACAGAATCTCAGTTTGTTGCCCTTGGTAGGATGCTGTGGCGTCATAGCTCACAGCAACCTCCAGCTCTTGGGCTTAGGCGATTCTCTTGCCTCGTCCTCTCGAGTACCTGGGACTACAGGCATCCGCCACAATGCCTGGCTATTTTTTTTGGTTTTTGTTGTTGCAGTTTGGCCAGGCTGGGTTTGAACTTGCCACTCTCAGTATATGCTACTCACTGAGCCACAGGTGCTGCCTAAAAGCCTCTTCTTTAGATGGTAGAGTTTGGTCTGTTAGGTCTTAAAGTGAGATAGGCCAAAAATTTAAACAGATTCAAAGGGAACTGAAAACAATTCATGAGTAAAGCTATTAAAGATGGACAGCAGGCTGGGCGTGGTAGCTCACACTTGTAATCCTAGCACTCTGGAAGGCCAAGGCTGGTGGATCGCTTGAGCTCAGGAGTTCAAGACCAGACCAAACAAGAGCTGGCCCCCCTCTCTACTAAAAATAGAAAAACTAGCTGGGCATTGTGGTGGGCACCTGTAGTCCCAGATACTTGGGAGGCCGAGGCAGGAAGAACGCTTGAGCCCAGGAGTTTGAGGTTGCTGTGAGC
>CAUYON010047240.1:0-30944 GCA_963573935.1 Arctocebus calabarensis
AGCTACTTGGGAGGTGGAGGCAAGAGACTCACTTGAGCCCAGGAATTGGAGGTTGCTGTGAGCTGTGATGCCACGGCACTCTATCCAGGGTGACAGCTTGAGGCTCTGTCTCAAAAAAATAAAATAAAATAAATAAATAAATAAAATAAAATTTTTTGAAATCTCTTAAAATGGCTCAGCGCCTGTAGCACAGTGTTTAGGGCTCCAGCCACATCCACCAAGGGTGGTGGGTTCAAACCTGGCCTAGGCCGGCTAAACAACTGCAACAACAATTTAAAAAAAAAATAGCCAGTCGTCGTGGCAGGCGCCAATAGTCCCAGCTACTTGGGAGGCTGAGGCAAGAGAATTGCTTAAGCCCAAGAGTTTGAGGTTGTTGTGAGCTGTGACGGCACGGCACTCTACTGAGGGCAACATAGTGAGACTCTGTCTCAAAAAATAAATAAAATTAAATCTCATTGTAATATAGGATCTAACTTTCCAAGTCGTTTGAAAGTAGATTTTTTTTTGTGCTTCTGCTACATGTTTGTATAATGTATTAAAATTAAATTTTTGGTTTCAACTTATTTAATATTTTTATTTTTTTAATTTATTTAAAATTTATTATACATAACTAAAAGAGGTATTGCAAAGATAGTGTATATATAGTTTTGACTTGTGATACTCACCTTTTGCTCCTTTTATTTCAGCTCAGTCTGAAATAGAAGTGTCTGTGTCTGCAAGGAATATCAGAAGGTTACTCAGTTTCCAGCGGTACCTCAGATCGTCACGCTTTTTTCGTGGTACTACCGTTTCAAGTTCTCTGAACATTTTAGATGATGATTATAATGGACAAGCAAAGGTATATATAACTTTTCTAAGAAAAAAAGATTTTATAAGTTTATTCAGTCCTTTTTTCCTCATTATAACAATTTATAGAGATTTTGTGAAAAGCAATTTGAACACATTTTACAGGTTGTTTTTTTTTCCCTTTAGATAAGCTATTCATTTATAATTAGTATTACAGAGCAAGGGAAATTTCTGAAATAACTAAAGAAACATTGATTATTATAACATTAGATAAGTAACAAGTAGATCATTGAAACGTTAAACTATGAGATCACACAGAATCTTAATGCAGGGGAGAGTATTGGAAATTAGCTGATCTGATAATGTCTGTATTCTGTCTGTAAGGAAACCAAGGTCTGGAGAGCACAGGGGACAGGTTTGCGCTCACACAGTTGATTAGAAGTAACCCCAGCACAGGAAGTTAGGATTCGTGATTTCAATCTGATGAGTTTTCATAGTCTTTTGCATCAAAGAGAGATTTTTGAGGATTTAGAAGACATATCTTAATTACAGCCGGTAATTGTGAGCATTATTTACTTCATCTTTATATAATTTAAAAGAAGTGTCTTAATGGAAGTCAAGATTAAATGAGCTTGTTTTTGACCAAATGAGAATTTTATATAATCTGAAATTTTTAATATATTTTAAATTATTCTTTGACAATATTTATAGGTCAGAATTTGAAGTTTGTGTAGATAAGTTTCCAGGTTGCAGAGATGAGGCTAGGGTGTGTTTAGAATTGTATTAAGTAAAAAAATTTGTTTCCGTGTGAAACTAGTGGACAGTATTTATGCTTTTTTTCTTTCTTTCTTTTCTTGAGACAGAGTCTCATTATGTTGCCCTCAGTAGAGTGCTGTGATGTCATAGCTCACAGCAACCTCAAAGTCTTGGGCTTACGCGATTCTCTTGCCTTGGCCTCCCAAGTAACTGGGACTACAGGCGCCAGGCTATTTTTTATTGCAGTTCTTATTGTTGTTTAGCTGGCCCTGGCCGGGTTCAAACCCACTAGCCTTGATGTACGTGGCTGGTGCCATAGCCACTGTGCTAGGACCGCTGAGCCTGCTTTTTTCTTTACATTTTAAAAAGAAGTTTCTGCAGTTTGAAATGGAAATATTGATCTGTGTTTATTATTGGTGCTATCATAATCAGCATTCTCTACTAATAGTGTCTTAGTGTTATTTGTGCAAATTTATTTATACATTTATACAACCATGAACTTTTGCATACAAAATAATTTTTCTGAAAAAGTCCACAAAATGTTCAGATTTAGAATATATGGTGTAACAGGGCACAGTGGCTCACAACTGTAATCTCAGCACTTTGGGAGGCTGAGTTGGGAGGATCGCTTGGTCAGGCATTCAATATCATCCTGGGTAACATAGCAAGACCCCATCTCTAATTAAAAAAAAACTATATGTATATAGTTTTAAAATATTTGATTTTTCAGGTCTTTGTGAGATTTATGTGCTTGACTAAAATATACAGCTTCCTAAAAGTTTATGTTGTAAATTTTATTATTTTATAAGGATCTTTAGAGAATATAAATATCCATAAGTTAGAAGTGTTTTAAGCATGGTGCCAAGATTCCAGAATCCGACTGCTTGATTTACAATCCCAGCTCTTGTCACTTAGCTGGGGAACAAGTTAGTTACCTTTTGCCTGTTTCCTCAGCTATAAAATGAGGATTGAAAACAATATCTTCTTGTTAGTATTGGTATGAATGGTAATAAAAGAGTGAGAAAAGTAATAATAACCATACTGGGGAGAACAGTAAGTGCTCAGTAATTATTATAACTTATTTTCATTGGCTCTTTAAAATCTGGTTTCTAAACCAGGCAACTTATCAATTTCATTTTTATGATGTATTGTTAGAATTCTTGAAAATTTGTAGGATTTTGCGAATAAGTTAAGAAAGAAACAGTAACCTTACATGTACATTCATTAATTGAAAAGCAAAATAATATTTCATTTTTCAAATGGAGTTTACCCTTTTGGACGTTTTTTGGAACCAATTTAAAAAGTCTTGTTTAAAAGGAGATTAATACTTGATATTTTTAAAAGTAAATCAGTCACGTTCCATTTTCATTAACTTCTCCATGGACTATCTACAGAAGACAGAATGTTATTGACATTTACAGTAGGAATGTTTGGTTTTCCTTTCAGTGTATGCTGGAGAAAGTTGGAAATTGGAATTTTGATATCTTTCTATTTGATAGACTAACAAATGGTAAGTGAAGAATTTTAATATACCCAAGTTAATGTAGTCTCTAGATTACTGCATTGATGGTATAGCCACTTGTGGGTTGTTGCTTTCATTTAAATAACTTAGGTTATGAGCCCTCTGCTGGCAGAGGGAGCATCATTTTGTCCCTTTTTTAGTGCCTTTACTAAAAGCCTAGAGAATCTATCCCATAATTTTATATTTTGATTGCTACTTTTAACTGTAATCAAAAATCATCTTCATCATGGCATGGCTGATTGATTGGCAGTTAATGCTGCTGTTATTAATAACTCAAAGTGAACATTATCATCTCGTTATGTTGATTTTTCCTTTTTGGTTACGATGACGTCTGTAATTGTATTCCTATTATGACGTCTGATGCTGTGTTCCTATTTTGATAGCCGCAGATGAGTGGTCACCACATCCGAGAGGTGCCCTTTCTTCTGCAGTTGTGGTTCTTGGCCTTTTCTCTGCACATGTGAGCGACGTGATGTAGCAAGTTCAGCAGCTGTGGTTCCCTCTGGCGCTGCTTCCCGATGGTGGTGTGGGCAGGGCTCGCGGCTGCCCTGGGAGGGTTTATCAGACTACAGAGAGTATGTGTGCTTTGAAAAAGATACCCACAGGCTGCTGCAATCTGCTCACCTTCTCTGGAATTCAGTTTAGTTTTGTTGGGGAGCAAGGATCATGAAAGAGAATGGGAACGTGTTCCCTGTTCACCAGGAACAGGGAATCATTTTTATTTCGGATGAGATTTTTGGCATAATTCTTGCTGGTACAAGTAGTTCATCTAGTCTTTTCCCCATTTTGTCTAATTAGGTTTTTAATAAAATAAGGCAAAGTAGAAAGTATACTGAGAAAAAATTAGTTCTGACTTTAGAACCTCAGAGTATGATCATTGCTATACTTTGAAATCAGCTGCTGGATGGCACCGGTGGCTCTGTGGGTAGGGTGCCGGTCCCATATACTGAGGGTGGTGGGTTTGAACCCGGCCCCCCCGGCCAAACAGCAACAAAAAAATAGCTGAGCATTCTGGCGGGCGCCAGTAGTCCCAGCTACTTGGGAGGCTGAGGCAGGAGAATCTCCTAAGCCCAGGAATTGGAGGTTGCTGTGAGCTGTGATACTACAGCACTCTACAGAGGGCAATAAAGCGAGACTGTCTCTAAAAAATAAATAAATAAATGAAAACACCTGCTATATTTTGAAATCACCTGCTTTCTCTTATTTCACTTTGTCATGAAGCTCCTTTTATAAGGAAGCCAAATATGTAAAACAGATGAACAAATACAACTTTATTTTTCTTGAGACTCAATGTGGGTCTTTTAGTATACACTATTCCCTCTAAGCTTTATGGCAATGCCTTGTAAAAATAACCTTTGTAAGTCCCTCCTGTGTGCTCAGGCACTGTTGATAGGAAGTGAATCGGACTAGTGAGGACGGGCAAGTTTGCATTAATAGGCAGAACCTTTCATCCTTTTCTTTGCTATTTCTCTTGCACCTTTCCTTTGCCCTTTGGTGAGTAAGTGTTCTCCCTTCCCCCGACTTGGCCCATCTACATAGGAAAGGCTCCCATATCTTTACTCAGTCAGCCTCCCCAGCCTTTTCCTCCTTGAAAGTATAGGTAGTGAGACTACTTTCTGCTAACTCTGGGAAGTTCTCCTTTCCTAACTCAACACAATATTACTTTAGTTATCATCTGACAATAAACATAGATGAAACAATGCCCCCTTACCACCTGCAGGCTTAGCCTTATATAAACTCTAACAGCTCACGGCCTGTTCTTAGTCTCCTGGGACGCATGTCCGTCATTGGAATGATTGATTGTTCTTCTCTAAATTTTATTTTTAAAAAGTACATACACCATTAGAAGACATGGTCATGAAAGTGGAGTGGGCTCAGTAGTGTGTTGAAAGGACAGACAAAAGAGCCCCCACTCTGCCCACTTTCTCTGTGATCTCACTCCTTGGATGGATTAGTGGAGGGGATTGCTGAATGGTTTCCTCTTAGAGTTGATTCCAGCTCATTAGGGGTAGTCATCACTGATGGTTAGCTACCCACCTTTGATTTCATACCTGAAAGTTACAAGAATTCCCTGCTTGGAGAAATATTATCGAGGAAGAAATTGGCAGAAGGAAAATCCTCCAGATTGCACTGCGTAGTGAGAAGGGCTCTCCCTGCAGACCTGCTCGGCCTGACACTGATCCATGGTGTCCAGGGGGACGGGTCCCCTCCCTGCTCACGGGTGCAGTGCTTTCTTGTGCTGTTGCTCTGGTAATTTCCCACATGGTATTGGGAGGAGGACGAGGAGGAGAAGGAAGCAAAATTTAGTGATTTGTGCCAAGACAAATGGTCCCCAGTCTATTTGCTCGAAGGAGGGAGTTAGCTATTGTCTACTAGGATGCATTTGCTGTTCCTTTCACAGGGACGGAGCAGGGTGACGTGAGACAGCGCTGCCTGGTTTTGAGGACGCTGCTTGCCAGGCCTGTGTTAGAGAGACAGCCTGATCCTTCCTGCCAGATCCTGTCAAGGATCGCTTTTTCTTTTTTTTAATTGAAAAGTAAATTTATTTCAGGTTAATGCGAGGGTACAAACAACCAGGTCAAAATACTTGATTTTGTTGGGTGAAGTCCTTCTTGTGGTCATGCCCCCCACGCAAAAGGTGTGCAAACACCCCCACCCATGCCCATTCAGTGAGAGCACCCATCTCCCTGCCTGTCCCCGGCTGCCCTCCCCCAGCCTGAATTGAAATGAGTTTTTCTCCTTTGAGGGTGTGTGTTAGATCGTCTTCTGGCTTCATATTAGTATTGAGTACATTGGATACTGTTCCATTCTGTGATACTGTAAGGATCACTTTTTAAAAATAAAGAGGATGAGATGGAAGTACAGTCTTTTCTGTAAATACAATCCTGTTTTTCAAGAACATGGTTTCTTTCCATTTCCATTTTTAAAAAGTTCTGTACCTGCTTTTTGTTCAGCACAACTAAACATCTCTTGTTTTGAAATGTTTTATTAGCTTGTGTTTTCATTTACTGGTGTAATAGTTGGTATCTTACTAGCAGAAAAAGAAAACCATGTTGCATATAGCTTTTCAGTATGATAGGGGTAGTATACTTCAGCAGACTGGTTCTCGTAAAATTACTAAAGTTCTTAGTGGGGGACATGCCACGTGCCTCTTCCCTGCAGTTTGCCTGAATTCCAGAAGAGGGCGTTTTCCCATTAGACTATAGATTTCTTTTTTTTTATTTTTTTTTGAGACAGAGTCTCACTGTGTTGCCCTCAGTAGCGGGCCATGACGGCACAGCTTATAGCAACCTCAAACTCTTGGGCTCAAGTGACCATCTTGCCTCAGCCTCCCAAGTAGCTGGGACTGCAGGTGCCTGCCATAATGCCCGGCTATTTTTGTTGTTGTTGTTGTTTTTTACAGGCCCAGGCCAGTTCGAACCCGCCAGCCCCAGTGTACGTGGCCAGTGCCCTAACCACTGAGCTACAGGTGCCGAGCCGACTACAACTTTCTTAAAACTTATTCTAGACCCTAGAAATTGGAAATTGGTTGCGTTAGATTTGGGAAACAATTTTGGGGAGAACCCTGTGATAACCTAGATACACAGAATGAATAAAGATCCTAAAATATCTATTCATATACGTTAAGAAAAGTTGGTTGTGACACCCAGCTTTTGGTTCCAAACTAGGTGGCCTCTCCTCTTCTCGTTTGTACCAGGAGAGTGTGATCAGGACATGAATGCATTTTAACATTTAATTTCTTAAAAATAAAAGATTTGAAATGTTTTTTTCTTTCCATGTGAAGCTGAGTGATGTCAGGTAGTTTTTTTAATAAGAATCTGTTTTGGCCTACCATATGTTGATCATGCAACTATTATTCCAAATAATTTATTATACTTTTTCCTCAGCCATAGGCTTCTGTTTGCAACTGTGTAAGCAGCTTTGGATAATGAGTTTAGACAAATTGTTAATCCTTATTATCCTTTGTAAATATTATTGCTATAAATATTCAGTGTAGGACTATTTATATGTTTTATACATTTTAGTAAGAATCAAAGACTTCTTTGGAGAACACTAGAATCACATTTATTTTATTGCTATGATCTGAATATTGGCAGTAATTTTTGAGTGTGTTTAAAATACATAATGTATTTAATTATTAAAATAACAGGCTCAGCGCCTGTGGCTCAACGGGCTAAAGTGCCAGCCACGTACACGTGAGCTGGCGGGTTTGAATCCTGCCCAGGCCCACCAAACAACAATGACGGCTGCAACCAAAAAATGGCCGGGCGTTGTGGTGGGCACCTGTAGTCTTAGCTACTTGGGAGGTGGAGACAAGAGACTCGTTTGAGCCCAGGAATTGGAGGTTGCTGTGAGCTGTGATGCCACACCACTCTATCCAGGGTGACAGCTTGAGGCTCTGTCTCAAAAAAAAAAAAAAAAGAAAACAATGTATGTGTTTTATAGAAATTGTTTGCAAAACATTGAGAAATATAGCAGGTGGTATAAAAAATGGAGAGGTGTATCATGGAAGAGAAAGTGAAACATTATAAAAATGGTGACTTTTTTCTAATTTAATTTCTATACTTGGTGTAACTCTAGTTGTCATTGACAAAGGAGGGCCCTGTTCCATGTGACAGCTCTTTCAGAAAACTCACTTGTGGCGGAAGATGGAGAGGGTGCAACTGGAGTGAACAGGAGAGGTGGAAAGGCTCGGTTGTTTCCTAGATAAGTGAATCGAGTGATGTCTGAGTGCTGATACTTGTCGGGGCAGTAGAGAAAAGTGAGGCAGATTGATCAGTTGCTGAGGTGGGGATGGATGCATCTGATGGACGTCTCTGAGGAAGTGTGCATGGCTTGGCTTTTGAAAGAAAAGGGGAACTTCAGGGCTTGTATTTTTCCTATAATGGATCAAGCTGTGGAGATGAGGGAGTGGATGGGAAGCCAGTATGTGGAAAGTTTGAGAAGAGCAGAAAATGCTTGGAAATAGATATTTCAAAAAGTGGTGATTGTGATTCTGCCTTCCTTTCTCCCAGCAACTCTCAGATTGTCCCTGCAGTCATGGAAGAGGCAGGTGGTTGAGTTCAGATCTTGAGGAGGTCACTGGTCACTTCTCCTTGCCCTGAATAAATGGGATAAACACAACCTCCGTCTAAGGCTTTGTAGCCGAGGCAGTGTCCTCTGGGACAGCTCTTTTTGGTGTAAGCAAGATAGTAGAGGGGTGTCAG
Source organism: Arctocebus calabarensis (assembly GCA_963573935.1). Lineage (NCBI taxonomy): Eukaryota > Metazoa > Chordata > Mammalia > Primates > Lorisidae > Arctocebus > Arctocebus calabarensis. Next base: position 8,272 of record CAUYON010047240.1, read on the forward strand.
GAGAAGAGGTTAAGTGCAGCTGAGTTTTAGGGACTCAGAAAGCTGAGTTAACTTACTCAGTAGGCAGTTTTCAAGGTTTCTTACTGTCAATCCCAATTATTTTAATGTCTGTCTAAAAAATTAATCCATTTGAAAATATTTATCTTCCAGTTCTTTGGCTGTGGAAAAATGAACCAAAAAAACTCACTCTCATTTTTTTCTTAGAGTGAAACAAAGATGTGAGAGTAAAGTTAATAACTGGTAAAATAAGAATATGAAAATTTTATATGGGCCAAAAGTAGGAATTAGTACTCTCTTTTCCATGTTTTATATTCACATTCCATATTTGAAAGCATAATGTAGTCATGGTAGCTTGAATTTCCTACTAATATAATATCTCTTCTTTCTTTCCAGGAAATAGTCTAGTAAGCTTAACCTTTCATTTATTTAATCTTCATGGATTAATTGAGTACTTCCATTTAGATATGATGAAACTCCGTAGATTTTTAGGTAAGTGATTCTAAATATTTTAATAGTAACATGATTTCTACAAGGACCTGTGTAAATTTCATATCATAGTTATATCAATTAGCTGTTTCCCTGTGACAAACATCTAAAACTAGTGGCTTCGGGCGGCGCCTATAGCTCATCGAATAGGGCGTCGGCCCCATATATCGAAGGGGGCAGGTTCAAACCTGGCCTTGGCTGAACTGCAAAACAGAAAAATAGCCGGGTGTCATGGCGGGCATCTATAGTCTCAGCTACTCGGGAGGCTGAGGCAAGAGAATCACCTAAGCCCAGGAATTGGAGGTTGGTGTGAGCTGTGTGACACCACGGCCCTCCACCGAGGATGATAAGTGAGACACTGTCTCTACAAAAAATAAATAAATAAAATAAAATAAAACTAGGGGCTTCAAACAACAGACATTTATTGCCTCTTGCAGCTGGGGGACTGTTGAACGCTGCTTTGGCCTGGTGGGCTCATCTGTGCACCTGCAGGAGTAACAGTTGGGCTGATAGTCGCTGACTAGCCTTCGTGGTTATCAGATCATCTGTCCCTGGACTGCTGTCCTTGTGTTAAAGGCATCCTTATTTTACTTCATAATGGCCCCCGAGCATAAGAGTAGTGATACTGGCATGTTTTTATAATTGTTCTATTTTATTAGTAGTTAATATGAATCTATTACCATGCCTAACTTAAAAATTAAACTTACTCATAGGTGTGTTTGTATAAGAAAAAACATAGTCTCCAAAGAGGTTGGTGTCAGGCATGGTGTTTATGGTGTTGAAAGCATCCATGGGTGGTCTTGGAGTATATCCCCTAAAAATAAAGCAGACTACTCTACCAATACATAAATTATAAAATACATACAAAAGTCTATATTAACAAGGGTATTTAAAGGGCTATTTGTTGTCACTGGCCCATTTGAGATAAAAATAAATAAATAAGAGGCGATTTTAAAGGATGGGATGGGCTGTGCCCAGTGGTTCACGCTTATAATCCTAGCACTCTGCGAGGCCAAGGTGGATGGATTGATTGGGCTTCCAAGTTTGAGATCAGCCTGAGCAAAAGTGAGACACCCATCTCTCCTAAAAATAGAAAAACTAGCCAGGCATTGTGGTGGGCCCTGTAGTCCCAGCTACTTGGAAGACTGAGTCAAGAGGATCACTGGAGCCCAGGAATTTGAGGTTGTGATAAGCTACGATGCCAGGGAACAATGGCCTGGGGCAATAGCATGAGACTTTGCCTCAAAAAAATAAAACATAAAGAAAATAATAAAAAGGATGAGATGGAAGCACAGAATTTTCATGCTCTTTCCTACTCACCAGTGGGTCCTGCTAATCTACCTCAGGGTAGGCTCGCTTTCCTGGAGACCCTGGATTAGAGTTTTGTGCTGTTGGACTGTTGTCGCAGCCCTCGCCCTGTTCCTCGTCTCTTGTTCCATGGCAGCATAGCAGATGCTGATAAGAAGGCAGGATCAACAGAAAACCCATCCCGAGTGCTGAAAACTCATCCAGATCCAAACCGACTTCCCTGGTGCCGCACACATGCGTCACTTTCGTGTGTTCCTGTGTCCGCACTATTTTAGCTTCATAAAGATTTTTGCTAGCTTTTGCTTACTGCTGAATTTCTATCATTGGTAAGTATTTGTTGGATAAATGTACTGTTTTTATTAAACTGAGACTCAGTTAAATTGAAAAGAGTGTACTGTTAAATAAAAGGAGAGGAGTTTTGCACCATGAGAGATTCACATCTCAAAAGAGAAAAAGAAAAAAAATATTTTACAATTTTGACATGAATGCATTCTCACTAAAACCATTTGCAGACAAGTTACAACGAAAATCAGTGTTCGTTCTTTGGGTGTACAGATGAGTTGTGAGGTGATGGTCACCCCTCTGACCCTGGGCAATTTTAGCTGAAAGCTACATAAAAAGTATGAGTGGATAAGTCATAATTATCACAATTTTTGTATATGACCATATTGCCCATTTCCAATAAAATTGGGATTTTTTTCTTTGATGCAGTAATGATTCAAGAAGATTACCACAGTCAGAACCCTTACCACAATGCAGTCCACGCTGCAGATGTTACTCAGGCCATGCACTGTTACTTAAAAGAACCTAAGGTAAGAGGTGGACATTTATTTACTTTAGGTGAAAATGGTAAGAAAGTTCCATTTGATTTACTTTACTTTTCCCTAAGTTAGTGACTTGACTTAAAACCAGAAGCTTTCTTCATGTGAGCAGGCTCTCGCTTATCAGGTTTCCACACGTGGCTCTCTTTGTAAGCGCAGCAAGTAGAGAATCCGAGTGGGTGTTGAGCCAGAAGCTGGAGAAGCCCAAGCGAGAGCCAGGTCACTGGAACCCTCAGGTGCTGTGTGAAGACACTTGACTTTTATGCTGAGCTCCAGATCAGCTTCATCGGGGCAGGGCCAGCTTGGTTCAGCGAATGAAGGGAGGGAAGCAGAAAATTATCCTGTCGGGAAGACCTGCCAGGAGCTCTTACAGGGCTCCCTGAAAGAGAACAAGCTGACCCTGGGGAAGAAGGGAAGTAAATGGTTTGTAAGATCTCTTGGGAATTAGAATGAGCAGGAAGTGCCATTTGAATGCCTTTGGGGAAGAAACACAGAGAAGCTGATGATAACTGACTGGTTTGGGCAGTTGAGTAGAAGATGGAAGCCTTCTGGGAGAGGATAAATGCGGAAAGAACAAGCTTTGGGGTAGGGCTAAGAGAGGCACCAAGTTTCACGTTGGACTTGTGGAGTTGTGGGGTTGTGCCACATCCAGACAGACGGCCAGCAGAATTGGATAGAAGAGTCTTAAAGCATAGGAAAGAAATGAGATTACACTTCTGGGAGTCATCAGCTGTAGATGTTAATGAAAGCCATGTCCCTGGAGGTTCTAAAAGTCCATCTGCCTACCCCTTGCCCTACTTTAAGTCAGTTCACTCTTAGGATCTCAGTTGTGGCTAGGTGTTAGGCAGGAAGCAGGCTGACCAAACTAGTTTAGTACGAGTTTGAGAGGATAGGTAGTCATATTATTTGAGAGATTATGGAATATGTGAAAATGCCCCAATTCTTTTTAGTATGCACACCTTGACATTTTTGTAAAAAAAAAAAAAAAAAATCTATTGTATAATGTATATAACTTATAGGCAGTAATAAAATGCATACGTTGGCTCGGTGCCCATAGCACAGTGGTTACCACACCAGCCACATGCACCGAGGGTGGTGAGTTCACACCCGGCCGGGCTAGCTAAACAACAGTGACAACTGCGACAACAACAAAAAATAGCCCAAGCATTGTGGTGGGTGCCTGTAGTCCCAGCTCCTTAGGAGGCTGAGGCAAGAAAATCACTTAAGCCCAAGAGTTTGAAGTTGCTGTGAGCTGTGACACCACGACACTCTACCAAGGGTGAACTAGAGAGACTCTGTCTCAAAAAAATAAATACATAAATAAAATACAGACATTTTATGTGTACAGTTTTGATAAATGTATACTCTCAACTGCCCCAGTTTTTAAAATTAAACTTTTTAAAAACTCTGAGCCAAACCTGCAACTTCCGTTTGAGAATCTTGTAGGAGAAGTTGATAAGTAATTACCATACAGTCTGATAAATGCAATAATGGTGGTAAGTTCCTGGGGCACAGAGGAAGGTCGAGCCGGTTAGGGAAGGCTTCTCTCACCCCACCTCCCACTTGGCACGGTCACCCAACCAACCGCATGTGGCTAGATACGAATACAAATACGGTTTTTAACACTTGCCTGTAGAGCTCTGATAATGCCTATTTTAAACATTTTTTATCATTAACATACTCTGAACTTTTTAGCCAAAACATCAATTAAGGGTATAGATAAATAAAATCACTAAGCCCTAAATGAAGCAATTCCCTTCTCCCTCACAGTGAACATTTGAAAACAGAGTCACCGAAGTTTTAGAAGTGAGTTCTAAATCATTGGCAGCCTTAAGGTTGTATCTGTTTCACTTCCTGAGCCTTCACATAACATCACATTTTTTGCTGTTTTCCTTCATTAATTAAATGCACATTGGTTGAGCATCTGCCTTATGCCAGGAACTGCCTTGGTACTAGGATATAATGGGGGACGAGGGAAAGGTCGCCGCCCTCATGAAACTTACATCCAGAGGGAGAGGCAGTCAGTCATTAAATAAACAGATAATAGAATTTTGACACGTATTGCAGTAATACTGCTATGCAGAAACCAAAAGAGAGTAACGCGTAGAGCAGCGATTTTCAGACCACGTGCCACAGCACACTAGTGGGCCGTGAGAGGATCTTAGGTGTGCTTTGAAAATTTTTAAAGCTCATTAATTAGGTTATTTTCTAAAGAAGTTCAGTACACAGAAAGTATATTCTTCTTTTTACTTTTTTTGATCAACATAATTTAAGTGTGCCATGGAAGTTTAACTATAGGTTCAAGTGTGCCATGAGATAAAGTTGAGAAACACTACTAGAGAAAGACCGAGTGATGGCAAGAGTTTACCCCTTTCGATAGGGAGGCCAGAAAGCACTGGATGGCGTGTCACGGAGGCGCCAGCCATGGGGAAATCCAGAGGCAGAAGGAAAATTGAGTAAATATACTTAACGTTGGTGGCATGTGGGAAAATTTTTTGATAGGGTATAAGATGATAAAAGATTCGGGAGCACTATCCTAATGTAAACCTAAATAAAAGTATGTTCTGATGAGTGTTACGTGGTAGGCCATAAGGTGTTATAGGAACACAAGTCAATTATTTGCTGGGGAAGGCACTGGAAATAGAGAACAGGGTGGGTGTGGCACTGGCTTTAAGAGATGTAAAGTTTGCCAGAAGATGAGAAGCAACTCAGGGAAAGCTATTGGAATACTCAAGGTGATGATTTTTTATTATTTAAATTTTTAGTCAATTATAATAAGCTTTTATTTATTGTGATTATTGAGAGTAAAGTTATAATTTCTGGGTTACAAGATTGCTTTTTCTAACATGAATGCACTGTATACCTCATACTGAATGTATCCATACATTTAGAAGAGGATGTTATTACAGATTTCTGCTCACACGATTACTCCGTAGTTTCCTTAAACATTAGGATAACAGGGATAACCTTGCATTTTAGATCATAGTATTGAAGTTCAGTGACTAAACACCCTCAAAATTGTAAGTCGTCTGTTTAGTAAAGGCTACAGCAATAAAAATGTATAATCCTGCATTCATCATCTTAAAGCCATTATTTCTCAAAAAGAATGGTTTATAGTATACTTAAGCCATCTTTGTTAAAGCTCGTTAAACACGAAACATTATGAGTTCTGTAAACTCCACGCGGGTGGGATCACTGTCATGTCACACTCACCCCAGTGTCCCGATGAGGCTGGGACCTGGCATGCTCTTGGTGGCCTTAATGAACAGCTGCGGGAGGGGACCCCCAGCACTGCCACTGGCCGCTGCTGTGAGGGCAGAGAGCTTGTTCCAGATGTGCCTGATGGTTACTCTTCTGTTGCACTTCAGCTTGCCAGCTCTGTAACTCCTTGGGATATCTTGCTGAGCTTAATTGCAGCTGCCACTCACGATCTGGATCATCCAGGTGTTAATCAACCTTTCCTTATTAAAACTAACCATTACTTGGCAACTTTATACAAGGTTAGTATAATTTTATTTCCAAAATTTACTATTTTTGCATTCTAGAAAATGATTCACATTTTGAGGAACTGAAGATAGTGAAAACAAATTTTTAGCAAAAGTTAGAGTTTTAGCCAGATTGATATTACCAATAATGTCCAGAAAGAGATTTCCCACTAAATAACTCAGAAAAATTCTTGTTTGTAGAATACCTCAGTACTGGAAAATCACCACTGGAGATCTGCAGTGGGCTTATTGAGAGAATCTGGTTTATTCTCACACATGCCATTAGAAAGCAGGTAGGTATTTGTTATCATTTATAGAAATTAAGTTGGAAAAGTCATTTTATAATATTTTAAAAATTATTATCAATACCTCTGCTGATCTAGATTGCAAAAGCAGGTATTCTACAACTTATAGTGTTTGTTCAATTTAATAGGTAAATTATCTTATTCTAAAAATTTACATTAAAATTTTAATAATTTAAAATTAGTCTACAATATAATCAGTAATATTTTCATGAATGTTAATTTTTATGAAAGATCATTCTAGGGATATGAATAGTGTGAGGTTGTGGTGAGCTATGATGATGTCACTACCTTCTAGCTAGGACACAGAGTAAGACTTTGTCTCTAAAAAAAAGTTTGCTCCAAATACACAGTGGCTGGGCCATAGTTGACCACAAGCAGTCCCAGGGTTATGAACAAGATAGGTCTGTAGGTTTGCTCTTGTATGTAAGTTGGAATAGGCACATTTATCTATTACCTGTAAGAGCCTACATTCATAAGTGTGAGTCGTACATCAGGTTGGATGTTTGTAACTCAGGGACTGCCTGTACTTAAATACATAAATAGGTGTTCTGCATTTCTACTTTATATTCATCTGAATAAAACCTTTAGGTCTAGGTATAAAGATAAATTGGATAGAAAGTAGACATTCTTTATAATAAATAGATTCATCAAAGTCTGTTTCAGGAAGTTTTCATAACTGCTAAGAAAGTGAAGAGATGGCTTTATAGCCTCAATAACATACACATGGAGTCAATTCTGGACCTACAGGGTGAAATAATGAATCGAAAGTGGAAACTATTTTAGAGGAAATAATTTAATGCTAAACAGGCTATTTGAGGGTCTAATTAAAAGCACTAATATAAATAGGCCCAACATGATGGTGATGTTAACAAAACCTCACGTGACTGGCATAGCAGGGTCCACAAACAAACGCTTTCCTAAAGCTGCGCCGAGAGGAGATGGCTTCAGAAAACCGTGTAAATGGATCAAACCATCCAAGTCAAGAAAAATGGTGAGGCATAAAAATATGTCTGGGTATTAAGACTGAAGTTACACTCACTGTTCTATTCCCTTCCCTTTCATAATTTAAAACAATTTTATAAAAAATTGAAGTGTTTGTGTAATGACCTTAAGAAAAAAGATGGACTTTACTTTTCATTTTTTTAAATCTTTATTCATGGATACCATTGGGAGTATGACAATACTACTGGTAAGTAAAATCATTTCTTGCTGTAGTACAAATAAATGTACAAATTGCTTAAACACACAGTGTTTGTATATATTAATGTGGGTTTTTTTATTAAGACAGATTGAAATGCTTGCTTCATTATTCCCTTTATAACTTTATTTTGCATTTGAATTCATCAATTCTCAGATTTGATAAAAATAAAAATGAGGAATTCTACTTAATAGCATCCTGTAATGTTTTCTTCATTTAGGGTTTATTTTATGTACTATTTTCATATGGTAAGCTAACAGTTCATTATTGATCATCTTATAATGTTTGCTATAGCCCATTAAAACAAAAGGCAGAGATTTTTTTTAAAGTGTATTTCTTTTGTTATTTGACTTGAGGCAGTCTTTAAAGTTATATAATGTATTTGCTATTTGTATTAACATGTTACTTTTTCCCTCCAGAATGTTTGGATATTCTTTATTTACAAATAATTGGTTCTTAACTTTGACCCTCAAATATATAGTTGAACCTACACTGTAGTAAATTGTTGAGTGGAATTTCATCAGGCATCTTTGTCAAAACGTCTATATGAGTCCGTTGAGTGTGCTTTTATTCTTTCCATTTGAATCTTCCTTCTGCTTTTCAGATCTCAGGCACCAAAAAAAAGAAACCAAAGTTGTTACCTTCAGCACAAGAATTTTCCAGTAAAGAATCCCAGCAAAGAATTTTTTTTAACAATATACCAGTAGTATATTGATTTTTTTGTTTGTTTGTTTTTTAAGTCAATAATTCCACCTTGGCTGGCATGGTAAAGGCACTTCTTCTGGAATGTTGGCATATTGGTATTCTCCCACAAACTCTCTTGGTTTTAGTTTTTATTACTTTAATAATTTTTGATGCATTTGTAAAAATTTCATTTGTGATAAATTTTAAGTCAAATGGCAGAATATCTTAGGACTTTATAAAGTTTTCTGAGTATTAAGTTTAAGAAAAGTATATCAAGAGGTAACTATTTAATTAAAAGTCTCATATTTTCTCTTTATATTTCTCTAATTCCAGGCAACAAATGGAGACTCAGATAGGTGCTTTGATATTAGCCACAGACATCAGTCGCCAGAATGAGTATCTGTCACTATTTAGATCCCATTTGGACAAAGGAGATTTATGCTTAGAAGACTCCAGACATAGACATTTGGTTTTACAGGTAAAAGGGGGCTGAAAAGATTCTATTTCTAGGGTAAATCATGTCATTCTTTTTTTTTTGCAGTTTTTTGGCCAGGGCTGGGTTTGAACCTGCCCCCTCCAGCATATGGGGCCAGCGCCCTACTCACTGAGCCATAGGCACCACCCCAATCAAGTCATTCTTAAAATAAAAATGAAGTATTCTGGTATAGCTTTTCAGAATAGTTCCATCTTTTTTATTTTTTTTTTCCAGGCTAAATCTTATGTAAAAATCAAGGAATTTCTTTTAATTAGTACACATTCTTTATAGAAGATCACTTGTGAATCTTCTATTGGGGAAGATACCATTGCTTTTGTATTTGTTCATACTTAAAATTTCTGATGAAAACAATTTCTGCAAGATTGGGGTACCAATCAACAAATAGCATTTTATTCTAATAAATTCTCACATATAAAAAAATAGAGAACTGGATTATTTCTTTCTAGCTTACGTATGTATATTTTGTGGTTAATCCGGTCCTAGTGGTTGGCTCCTTTGAATTGGTCTGTAGCATATATAATTACAACAGCAGTCTTACAGCCTCTTCATCGGCATTTCTACGAAAACAATTGGTAAACCCAACAGCATTATAAAATTAATATAAAAGACAATTTTCTGTTGCAATATTTTTAAGTATTCTTTCTCCCAGTACTAAAGTATATTTAAACTTACTACTATTGAGATTTTACTTTATTTTCTTAAAAGCATTTTAATCTTTTGTTTGCTAGATGGCTTTGAAATGTGCTGATATTTGTAATCCCTGTCGGACTTGGGAATTAAGTAAGCAGTGGAGTGAAAAAGTAACAGAAGAATTTTTCCATCAAGGCAAGTGACAGTGTCAAGTGATAATTAATCTATTCAGTTCATTTTCTTAGCATCATAAGAACGTCACCATTCGTAAGAGTCTTGTTATTTTTAATTAGAATTCATAGTGGATGTACATATAATTAATAGTGTACAAATTGAGCATCTGTTTCAAAAACTAGTAGTCCTTTTTTGGAATGATCAGATGTATTTATGCATTTATGAATATACATAGCTTAGGCTTAGAATTTTACTGTACAGAAAGATCCCCTGAACTTGGTCCACCCTTGTCCTGTGTTGAAAGTCATATGAACATGAATTATAAGGTTTTTTTGTGTGATTAAAGCCAGGACATAGGGATCATTTTGTGTACTTTCTTTTTTAAATCTACCTTGTAAATTAAAACGTTGAAAGAATTACATTCTTAGGGTAACACCTGTTTAAAAGTTTTCTACCTCCTCCCTTTATTTTTTTGTAGTTTCTGGCCAGGGCTGGGTTTGAACCCACCACCTCTGGCATATGGGGCCAGCCCCCTCCTCCCTTTAAAAAAAAGATATCAGCTTGGCAACCTTTTCCATGTGTGAATAGATTTTTTTTTTTTGAGACAGAGTCTCACTTATTAACCCTTGGTAGAGTGCCATGGCGTCTCACAGCTCACAGCAAACCTCCAACTTAAGGGCTTAAGCGATTCTCTTGCCTCAGCCTCCTTAGTAGCCGGGACTACAGCCGCCTGCCACAATGCCCGGCTATTTTTTTGTTTTGCAGTTCTGCCGGGGCCAGGCTTGAACCCACCACCCTTGGTATATGGGGCTGGCACCCCACTCACTGAGCCACAGGCGCCACCCTATTTTATTATTTTTTGAGACAGAGTCTCACTATGTCACCCAGTAGAGGGCTATGGTGTCACAACTCACAGCAACCTCAAACTCTTGCACTTAAGTGATTCTTTTGCCTCAGCCTCCCAAGTAGCTGGGACTACAGGTACCTGACACAATACCAGGCTATTTTTTTTTTTTATTGTAGTTGTCATTGTTGTTTAGCAAGCCCGGGCTGGGTTCAAACCCGCCAGCCCTGGTGTATTTGGCCAGCACCCTAACCACTGAGCTGTGGTTGCTGAGCCTAAATTTTAAATTTGAAAAAGAAAATTGCGAAACTATCTTCTTACGAGGATTAACCATGGTTTTCCTAAGAAATTTATAGATGGTGAAGACTTAATTATTCTTCTTCTTATTATTATTTTCTTGGTAAAGACAGGGTGTCACTCTTGCTCAGATTGGTCTTGAATTCTTGAGCTCAAGTGATCCTCCTGCCTCAGTTTCCCAGGATCATAGGCATGAGCCATTGCACTCAACCAATAAGGACTTTGATTGTATACTTAACGAATAATAAATGTGTCTTATAGTAATGGTTCTTTTTTTTTTTTAATTTATAGGAGATATAGAAAAAAAGTATCATTTGGGTGTGAGTCCACTTTGTGATCGTCAGACTGAATCTATTGCCAACATCCAGATTGGTAACTATACATATTTAAATATAGCTCGTCAGAAAAATGCCACTGATTTTAATTTTTTAAAGAAAACAAGTATATTTGGAAATATGAAATACTTAGATTATGCTCATTTCCAAAAATAATTTAAGAAATTTCACCCTTGTTTTCTCTTGTATGTCTCTTACAATTTACTCGTGATCTTAGATTGCAAAAAGTAAAATTTTGCAGAGTAGACAACAGTAACTTTGTTTCTGTTCTAGAACTGAAAGACTACATTATTTGCCCTTGTGGAAAGTCCTTCTACATAATTCTGGATAAATAAACATATTCATCCATTTCAAATGGAAAAGCGACTCACAGAGCATGATTATAACATGAAGACCAGTTTCCACTACTGTTAGCTCTAACTCTTCAGCATCCTGTGCAGGGCTCTTGGAATCAGACCTCAAATTCTCTCCAGCCATCTTCCCCTCATTTACCTGTCACAATTTGGCACACTTCAGTGTTCCCCAGATCTGTGCTCTCCCTGTCTGCCTAGTAGAGCCTTTGTTCTTGGAGACCCGGCTCAGAGCTATCCTCTAGTCTCTTCAAGCAGTTAGTCACTCCTCTTGTAGACTCCAGAGCACTTGATACATGTATCTCATTGCCTTTCCTTTGGTTGGTATTCCTGAGGCAGTTGAGAACTATTTGCTGAGTGGATTAATAAACTGTAATAGAAAGTACAATGAAATGTTCTGCGATTGAAGTGCATGTAGCTTATTCCCAAAGAGCATAGGTGTGTGTGTGCTGGGGTTTGGTTATAAAGCTGGTAGGAGGTAACTCCACAAGGAATTGATGGAGGAGTGTAGTAGGGACTCTGAGGATTAGATTGAACATAGTGAAATGTGTACCCGAACTTCTAAAAGGTACGGTTTCCAGAAATTTAGGAGATGACAAAACACTGTGGCATAATATTCTGAGAGGAGTGCCGTGCTGTGGGGTCAAAGATTCAGAAACGTGATTCTTCCATCATGATGGCAAAGGGTCCCCCTGTGGAAGAAAGTAGCGACTAAGGTGACTGCAGAGGGACAGGCAGACAAGATGAAGACTCGCGTGCAAGAGGCTCAGACCTCAGGAGTGTCGGGGATCACTGGCCTGAGATGCTGAGGTTAGCAGGTGGTTTTTCTTTTGGGAGGATAGGAAGACAATTCAGAAACAGATCTGCTTTGTCTTGATTCTCAGGTGATCTTCAAATGCAGAACATGGAGAAATGGGTAAAAGAGAATCAAGTTGGAGATAGATGAACAGATAGACAACTCACTCTAGCTACATTAAATAAATGCCTTTTTGCCTAAGTAAACTACTCTCTTGTTTAATAACACAACTTGCAAACGAGGTTTTAACTGTTCATCTCAAACTGTCAATGTTGTCAGTGTTGCACAGATCTAGAAACAGTAAGGGAAAAGATAAATGATTATAGTAGTTGGTATTTGTCCCAACAGTTGTCATGTCTCGACATCCTCATAACTACCCAGGAGGCGAGCATTCTGAGTATCCCCCTTATTCAGATTCTTTGTCCACTTCATACTGTTAATAGATGTTAGTGTTGGGCTTCAAATATAGGTCTTTCTGCTATCAAATCTCTGCTTTTTAACTATACTAAGTAGTGAATACTACTACCTAGCCTAGGGTCACTAAGTCTAATTCATTGTTTAACCAATAAAATTTCCTTCTTCGAAAGGAATACTAATTCTGTTGAGTAAGAAACTCTCCCGTTTGGGGTAAGAGTAAGGTATATTGACAAGGCATCCTATGAAAACTAAGTGGAGGCTTGTGGGCTAGCACAGGTAAGTGGATTTGCACTGATCAGTGGAGCCCTGTCCTCCAAAAGAGAGGCTGTGTCCCTGATTCTGGCCTATTCTTTCCAAATAAATTTTAGACTGACGTAGAGCCAGAATTGATTGCTCATTTGGATATTGGGGGCAAGATACCCAAAGATATTAACCAGTTGAAACAAGTGGAGAAATAAGATGAATCATGTAAAACCCATAATGAGGCTCTGGGTACAAAACTCCATCTGTTCATGACTTAACTGTGGGGCACAGGAGGGACACGGCATTGGGTGGCTGGTAATGTGACACCGTGGTGTGAGGATGGCTGCCAAACCTGCTGTGTTCTTCTCTTCCTCTTCACCAGAATACAAGCTCTTTGATCTGTCTTCCCCACTGCTGCTGCCTCAGCAACCCCAGAATAGTGCCTGGCACATAGTAGGCTCTCAGTTAACGTGTGTGGAAAGCAAGCAAGGCTTGTTGCAGATATCATAATTCCTATTTCAGATACCTTAATTATGTACACTGTGAAAAATTCAACCATCATGCTGGCTGCAGTGGCTCACACCTGTAATTCTAGTGCTTTCAGAGGCCAAGGTGGGAGGATCCCTTGAGGCCAGAAGAAAGCCCAACCTGGCAATATAGCAAGAGACCTATCTCTACAACAACCTTAAAAATCTGGCAGGCCTATGTAAAAATTTGCACATATCTGTAGTCAGGAGGTTGAGGCAGGAATATTGCCTGAGCCCAGGAGTCTGAGGTTACAGTGAACTATGATCAGGCCACAGCACCCCAGTCTGGGGGACAAGATGAGATCCTGTCTCTAGACATGACAGTCTTCCCAATTAAAAGTAGAAGGTTCTAATTGCTTTAATTCCCGTGAGAATTTTATGTTACCAAATTGTAACCTATGTGGTCAGTGGTCTACATGGTCTTTTGCTACAAAGAATAAGTGTTGGCTACAAAGACAATTTAAAAACTTTTACATAAGCAATGATAGAATTTGAATGTATATTTTCTTCATTCTTAATAGATCAAAATTTTAGGAAGATATTATTTATTCCCAAATACAACATTTGATTGATGAGCTATTTTCTAAGAGGCTTCTTTTGACCTTGTACAAGAAACTATTTTAGTATTAAATTAGATACATATAATGAGCTAAGAAATATTATGTAATCTAAAGATGCAAATGATCCTGAAATTACTCATTTTCCTTTTCTGTGAGATAAGGGACATCAATTATATGAAGTTTTTAAAAAATAGTCCCTACTACACATTTGGTGTTCATTTTGTTAATTTTTTTAACTAGCCTCACCTGTTTTTAGACTGATTCTTATGAGTTTCGTCTTTATATATTCTAAGTTAAATAAAATGATCATTGTAGCCACGATCAGGTATGAGGTTTTCCCCTCCTGAAGGGTGAAAGCAATAAACCACCTCAGCTCCACGTCCAGTCAGGCCACAGCACCCAGGCCTGCAGGAGCCGGCTTCATGGTCTCCCTCCATGGCATCCTCAGAGTTGATATTGCCACTTAAATATATAGTTGTGCTGCTAAGAGGAACAACCAGAAAAGATTTGATTTGTTTGGCCTTCACTTACAGTTCCATTGAGTTACTTAAGTAATCCAAGAAGAGACATAAATTACACACATGCGCATTCACACATACACACTTTGAAAAATAAGAATTAGGGAAAATTGGAATAGGGTTTAAGGTTAACACTGTATAGATGTTTTAAGGATAAAATTTTAGCACATATGTTAATCCCTTTTTTCTCTTATTTTCTCAAGGCTTTATGACTTACCTAGTGGAGCCTTTATTTACAGAATGGGCCAGGTTTTCAAATACAAGGCTGTCCCAGACAATGCTTGGACATGTGGGCCTGAATAAAGCCAGCTGGAAGGGCCTGCAGCGGGAACAGTCCAGCAGTGAGGACGCTGATGCTGCGTTTGAACTGAACTCACAGTTATTACCTCAGGAAAATCGGTTATCATAACCCCCAGAATCAGTGGGACAGATTGCCTCCTGGAGCTTTTTAGAAATGTGAAATGGGGTTTTGAGGTGAGAGAACTTATTCTTGACTGCCAAGGTTTCCAAGTGAATGATGCCAGCCAGCATTATTTATTTCCAAGAGTTCCTCTGTTGGATCGTTTGAACCCACTTTTTAATTCTAAGACCCGAACATATAGCAATATGCATTTGGCTTCTGTGTGAAACCTTGAATATGCAAAGCCCAGCAGGAGAGAATCTGGAAGGAGTAACAAAGGAAGTTTTGAGGTGTGCCACGAGTTTTTCAAAGCGTCTATTCTTCAAACCGTGAAACTTGAACTGAATCTTCAGCAGCAACCTCTTGGAATTTAACCAGTCTCATGTGTATCTTGTACCTTCCACTAAGTTCTCTTTGAGAAAATGGAAATGTGAAGTGCCCAGCCTCTGCTGCCTCTGGCAAGACTCAATGTTTACAAATCAACTCTGAAAATATCGGTTCTAAATTGCCTTGGAGCATAATTGTGAAGGAACCACTAAAAAAAAAGTTGAAAGATCAAACCTTAGACCTGCAGCTCTTTCCCCCTGGTTTGCCTTTTTTCTTCTTTGGATGCCACCAAAGCCTCCCATTTGCTATCGATTTAATTTGTGCACTGGAAACAGCATTTATGATAGCGTACCGCCAAGCTTTCACGCCAGTGCTATTTGGCAAATGCAATTCTTTTTTTAAACTGTTAGTTTTTAATTTGGGGCGGGAGGGGAAGACACCAATGTCCTAGCTGTATTATGATTCTGCAGTGAAGACATTGCATGTTGTTTTCACTACTGTACACTTGACCTGCACATGCAAGAAAAAAGGTGGAATGTTTAAAACACCATAATCAGCTCAGGGTATTTGCCAATCTGAAATAAAGTGGGATGGGGAAGTGTGTCTTTCAGATCAAGGGTACTAACGTCCCTTTCACTGCAGTGAGTGAGAGGTATGTTGTGTGTACGTATGGATGTGTGTGTGAGTGCATGTTTGTACATGTGTGACTGTGCATGTGTTGTGTTTATCCATGTGGGAAATGATTTGAAATGTAAGCTTTTATTTATTATTTTAGAATGTGACATAAAATGGGGGAGGGAAAGGTAGGTAAGCTGTAACAGATTGCTCCCGTTGCCTTAAACTATGCACAAAGCTAAGTGACCAAACTTCCCGTTTTGATTTGAAAAAAGTGCATTGTTTTCTTGTCCCTCCCTTTGATGAAATGTTACCCTTTGATGGGCCTTTTGATGTGAACAGATGTTTTCTAGGACAAAATATAAGAACTAATTTTAAACTTAAAACATTCCACTTTTGTAATTTGTTTTAAATTGTTTTATGTATAGTAAGCACAACTGTAATCTAGTTTTAAGAGAAACCGGTGCTTTTAGTTCCTTTGTATTTCCCTTGTTACTGTAAAAGACTGTTTATTAATTATGTTTACAGTTTGTTGCAACAGCCATTTTCTTGGGAGAAGGCTTGAGTGTAAAGCCATTTGTAAAAGGCTTTGCCATACTCATTTTAATATGTGCCTGTTGCTGTTAACTTTTGATGAATAAAAACTTATCTTTTCACATTTTTATCTTTGATATTTACCATATATAATTCAGTCCTTTGGAAATCACAGTGCTAAATGACAAGGAGATCAGAGTTAGCTGCTTGGCTCAGGCATTCACGCATCGGGTGTCTGCTCAGTCAGAGCTTATTTACCACGACTGCACCTTGCAAGTGAGCACACTGGGCCCAAGCTGAGGCCTGCGGCACGCGTGCTAAGTCCTAATGAGAGCCAGGCCTTCGGCCTCCACAGCCCCTGACATCAGAAACTCTTCTAAGTGCTAAAATACTAGTTGTATTTATTTATGTCATTGGCCTTCTTAAAAGAAATGACCACTTGACCCTTTTCTATCTTCCCAGGTCCAATCCAGTAGAAGGGATAGAGTGCAAACTTATTGTTATTTGTATGAAAGAGTGATATCCATTAGAAATACAATGCAAGCCACACAATTTTCAATTTTATAATAGCTACATAAAAAACAGATGGAACTAATTTTAGTAACATTTATTAGAATATACTGAAATATTTTCATTTTAGCATGTAGTTATTATAAAAACCAATTATCAGTGAGATGTTTTACCTCCCTCTTTTTTTGGTACTAAGTCTTTGAAATCCAGATGTACTTAAAGCACACCTCAATTTGGACTAGCCATATATCAGGTGCCTGCCCACATGTGGCTAGTGGACACCATACTGGACAGTGTGGTTACAGAGGTCTGAGGGTAGCAGCGTACTACTTGAGGAATATCAACTGGCCACGCACATGCATTTGCATCTCGACAAATGTGGTGTATCCAGAGATTCTAATAAGGTTCCTTAAAAGTTCACAGACCCAGTCTCAGCACGTAAGGAATGGAACCATCTCATGGCAAACTCAGAATAACTGAGGTCACAGTGCCTGATATATACATTTTTTTAAAGATAGTATCAGTATTTTCATTTGCAGTGAGAAATTCTAACTATCAATTATTCTCTCCCTTTAGGCGGATCTTCCTGGGAAGCCAAGTTATGATCAGCTGGTTACTTGGTGAGCACGGACTCTGAGCAAGGGAAGCCGAGTTGCCTCATGCATCCATCTCCCTGTTGGGATGTACCTGCTGATTCTCACATTTGTGGACCAGGGTACCCTCTTCCCCTAGAAGGTGCTAGAGATTCTCTGCCAGTAATTGCTCCTCCACATCAGCCTCTGATTGGCACATCCATTAGCTCCGTCCTTACCTTGTTTCAGCTGGGCCTACCTAGGCTGCACTCCACCTGTGTGTGATTGCTCACTTCTGCTCTGTTATTTGTCTTAAGGTTTAAGGCTCAGAGGATCCTTATTTCCACATTCTCACGGGAACACCTGGGTGTTGCTCCCATTTCCTGCTTTCATAAAATAAATACATTGAAAAGTTGTGGTTTGTTACGTATATGTGGGAATCTCCCCTATGGTCTATATTCCTTGAACACTGATTTCTCTAGAAAAATTTGAGAAAAGCTAAATATTTAGAAGCTCACAGTTTTTAAAAAACCAAGTAAATATTATGGAATAGAATGCTAAATTCACATGAATTTTCAAAATGAAACAGGAGACTTGAGCATGTAGCGGCCCTTTGGTCTCTGCTCTAGGAGCAAACGTCTTTGCAGAGAATTTTGACAAGCCCTAACTTATTAAAAAAAATTTAATCCCTGGCGAACATTTGTACTCACTATAAGTGTGTGTTTATAATGATCCTCTTTGTGTAAAAAAAAATGACATTTTATGTCCTTTGCAAACCTGGGGAAATATATTTGTGCCTGAGGTACAAGTTGAGGTGCTAGTAATTTCAAGAATATTTCCAAAACAGTCCTTTTTCTAAAGTGCTTTCTTGGTTTTTATTAAGCATTCTATTTTCTTAAAACCTTAAAACATCCATATCAGAGGTTTCCAATGTTTTTAAGCATGTATATTTGAATGGACAATGTTTAAGTCCCCTCCTGATCAGTATTTTCTGATTGAGGAAATACACAATGACCAATAGGTAATCTGAACTCAGTGTTGCTTTGAAAGAAATGGACATATCCCTACAGCATCGCATACATCTGAAGCATATGATAATGCAGGTTTGTGCAAGACTGAGTGTGCAGTGTTCTTTACTGAGGACTGTGGACGACGGCCACTTGGAAAGCCCCCAGGTATCTGCTGCCCACAGATGGACCACACTAACTGGGGCTCAGCTGACGGAGGCCACACAGCAGGTCTCCATCTCCCTGGTTCCTGTGCTCAGCATAGGGTTGGTGTAAATTGGGTCATCAATAAACATTTGTTGAGAAAATTAATTTGGAATTAATGTGTTCCCTTTTTAGCTATCAGTATACATGACTAAGAGAAATTATACTGAAACTAGTCTGTTTATGCTGAAGTCCTGTGGTAAGCAAAATCTGAGTTCCTATTGTGTGCAGAGCACGATACTGTACTGTATGTAACAAAAGGGCACTAAAATGCCCAAACCATGGTCCTTGTTCTCAAAATGTTTGGGTAACAAACAGGACAATGTGTGCAGTGTTATATGACAGGTTTCTGTGTTGTACAAAGTGAGCAGGATGTTGGGTGGCTATTACAGGAGAATGAATGGAAATAAAAAAACAACAATTACTAGAAATGGTGTTAATTGTGAACATCTACGAATGGTAAAAATCTTTGAGCCTTCAAATTTGATTCTAGAATATGGTTTTAAATGTTCAATATGATCTTAGTAAAATATTAAATTTTATCAATTACATTTTTTGGTTTTATATTTCCAAATTGTTCTGAAGCCCATCTTCAAGTCTGGTGGGAAAAGAGAAACCTCCCTGTTTTTTAATACCTTGCTGGCAAAATTCAAAACTGAGGCACTGAGACTTAACTGATTTACTGAATCTTTCCATTGGTCTCATCAACGGTCTTTGTTAATAAATTCTTATTACAACACTTATTTTTAAGTTGTGCATTTATGAAATTTTCTGAACGTAGATCTGAAGTATTCCTTTTGTTGAGCCATGTCCTGTAAAGAATCAGACTAATGATTTCCCCAAGTTCCTTTATCTTAGCTGAAATTAAAGGTTATAAAAGGTCATCTAAGGTAAGCTTTTAGAAGGAAATATTATAAAAGAATGTACTTAGTTTGCCCAAGCTGCTGTAACAAAGAAACATAAACTGGGTGACTTATAAACAACATACATTGATTCTTACAGTTCTAGAGGCTGGAAGTCTGAGATCAGGGGGCCCTTGGTCTAGTCTGGTGGGCACTGCCTTTATGGCTTAACAAATCTGACTTGCACAAATTACCTGACTTTCAGAGTGGCTTCCTAACCTGTGAAGTGTCTGCCTCTTAACATAAAATTGTTTACTGGCACATATTAAGTGTTGAATCAAGGGTCGCTGTATTCCTCCCTAATTTATTTCCTCATAATCTCATGGATACAGTTGTACCTCATGTCATCTTTGAGCTCCTGTGAAATGCCTCATTCCTTGGAAGTTTCCTGTTCAAATTCCTGGGGGAGAATCTGATTTGAGCTCACCATGGCTTTGTCCTTGGTCACAGAGCGTCTATACATCCCCCGGGGTTCCCCTGCAAAGGGAAGGCAGGTTTCTGGGAGATCTGGACAGCCCGGCCCCTGAGGTCAGTACACTGCCGACTTCTCGCCTCTCTACCATCAATGCTAACACGAGTATTTCAGATGACTTCCCAACCATACTCTAGTCCTCATCCTTTTTCAACCTGAAAACACGTAGTTTCCACAACATAGTTCTCTGGAAAATATGCTTTCACCTTTTTATAAAAAGCATTATCTGAACAGTGAAGATGGATGGTCACCAGGCAACATTAAAAGGTAAGTTTTTAATACCTTTGGTTAAAAACCCTGTTAGGAAGAGTCTGGTCTTTCTCCCCAAATTAAAGCTTTCCAGCTGGAAAGAAAGAAATGATGAAGGGCTGGCCTACGATAGTTGTTTACTGTGGAATGTAAGACACAATTTGGCTTATCTTAATATATTTATCTGCCTAAAAACGTCAATTTTACCCTCTGTGTCCTTAACAAGGGACTGGAGACTACTGGATAAGATGACTTTGAGACGTTCCAGATGTAGGAACATTAAGGCTTCTGGCACATATGAAGTGGATAAGGATAGCAGTTTCAGAGTGAAACGTGCGCAAGTTCTGGATCCTTACTTGGTTATGCTATTTTTATCATCCTGTCCTCAAGGAATAGCACTAAGACCAATGAAGAGCTAGCCTACTTACAAGGGGTACAGGAAAGTCTAAGAAGAATCCTAATGAAACAGGTTCAGTAGACAGTAGCTCAAAGAATGACAAATGCCTTAACATGAAAGGAGAAAGAAGAAACAGGAACAGGGCACTTGGAATGGATGGAGGCTCATGAGAAGTACTATTATAATGGGCATAATAATGACAGTTCTCATGAAACCAAGTGTCTCATTCTGTGTGGCAATCCCAGAGCTGACTTAGTTGCATGAACTGAAAATTTAAACATCTAACTGCCAGATTGTAAATCCCACAGAGGGAACTTCTATTTTTGGAGAACTTACCAGGATGATAGTTTTCCCCAAGTATTTGTTTCTGCTAGTTATTACCTCATGTGTTCCTCTTTATCACAAGACACAGATTCATAGGAATTCTTAATACGGCAGGAAGATAGGAATCTAGAGGGGCCTATGACGGGGGACACAGCCAGAACTACAAACTGCACCTACCCTCCCAATACCAAGCCTGTGCAAGTACAGGCAGAGGATGGTAACTGTTACAGGTGCCAGAGACCACGTGTTCTAGGAGAAATTCTACTAGAAACTAGAGACCTAGCATAAAACAAGGCAACAGTAAAAATGCTAATTTCTTTACAAGCATAACGTAAAGCTCCAAGTCCAGTGCCCTCTGACTCAGATATTCTCTCTTTCTCCATAATATATGCACACACATACATACATAAAATGAGGGTTTCTGGGTTGGTCAGAGTTCATAGTAGACAAAACATAGGAAATTACTTAACCCTTTTTGAGCCTTTGCTGTAAAAGGTACAGGCTAACTATTTTTAAGATATTTTACTTTAGACTCGGCACCTGTGGCTCAAGCGGCTAGGCTGCTAGCCAGTTACATCTGAGCTGGCAGGTTCAAATCCAGCCCAGGCCCGCCAAACAACAATGACGGCTGCAACCAAAAAATAGCCGGGCGTTGTGGTGGGTGCCTGTAATCCCAGCTCCTTGGGGAGGCGGAGGCAGAATTGCTTGAGCCCAGGAGTTCAAGGTTCCTGTGAGCTGTGATGCCACGGCACTCTACGTAGCCAGGGTGACAGCTTGAAGCTCTGTCTCAAAAAAACAAGATATTTTACTTTAGCTATTGTTTTGGGTGAGAGAACCAAAAACTTAATGAGATGGGAAAACAAATTTCCCTAATCTCAGAAGTAGATTATGGGTTTGAGAAGCCTGAGACAATTCAGATACTTTGTACTTGCCCTCCTCCTGTTTTAATGCTAAAAGTCCTTTTAAGAGAAAAAGTAAATGGGAGGTGACATAGCTTATTTTAATATTCTTAAAAAAATGCAGAAAGGGGCAGCACTGTGGCTCATCGAGTAGGGCGCTGGCCCCATATACCGAAGGCAGCGGGTTCAAACCCGGCCTCGGCCGAACTGCAAAACAGAAAAATAGTAGGGCCCCTGTAGTCCCTCCTGCTACTCGGGAGCTGAGGCAAGAGAATTGCCTACACCCAGGAGTTGGAGGTTGCTGTGAGCTGTGTGACGCCACAGCACTCTACTGAGGGCGATAAAGTGAGACTCTGTCTCTACAAAAAAACAAATTCAGAAAGGAAATTACTCTGAAAAGCTACATGTGCAATATAAAAGAATTTTACCTATTACAAAAAATATATATATATGTATGTTTATATTTATAGGCACTATGGTCCAAGAAAAATAAAATAGTTTAGTTTATTTTAAAATGGTAACTTCTTTATATTGGAGAACTGGCCAAAATTCAATACTGATACAAATACAAATTTCTTAGAAGGCCAAAAATACATGTCAGGAAAATTTTCTGAATTTCTTGAAAGATAGAATTTTAAATCATATAAAATAGATACAATGAATACCAACACATAAAAAATAAGCCACAGTCCAAATTTAAGTTGAATAACCAAACCATGTAATTATCTCAAGTAATTTTTGTAAATACGTAGGAGAACAATGCATATATTTTCAATAACTTAAATGA
>CAUYON010047242.1:0-11076 GCA_963573935.1 Arctocebus calabarensis
TCAATTTTGACCAAAGTACATTACTTAAATATTAATTTTTTAATTCAACTTGTCAATATGTTGTTTAGGATATTGCATCCTCATCTATAAGTGAAACATGTTTGTAATTTCCCTTTATAACAATATATTTTCTCCAATTTCAATATCAGGTGTATCAAGATCAATTAGAATTATATTGAAATATTTCTTTTTTTATTGTTTATAAGATATCTGGAAATGCTTGTTTTGTAAAATCATTGTGGTATATGAGTTTATGACAGTTTGAACTTTGTTATTTAATTTAATTCATTGCTTAATTACTATTTTCCTATGAATGATTATACTGTGGTTAATATGTTAGCATAGCAATATTCCCGGATAGTTTTTTGTTTGTTGGGAGGTTGGGCTTTGGGGTGGGGGCAGAGTTAATACTTTGCATGAAATATCTTATTTTATAACAGTGAAATTGCTTTCTCTTTTGTATTGTGATTTTTTTTTGAGGTGAAATTTAAGTTTTTGTGTGAGTAGTACTATTATACCTATCTTGAGTGTCTTGCTTGTATTGTATCACATCATACCTTTGTTTAATTCTTAATAAACTGTTCACTTGTTTAAAAAAATAAAGTATACAGAAGGATACATGTAAAAAAAATCAATTTTCCACACACACACTCCTCCTTAAGGGGCTAGAAGACATTACAGGGCCAATCAGTTTTGATAAATAGCATTTCTTATTTGGGTTTCTTCATTGCCTAGTATGGTTAAGGCTATGCTGGTCTCATTTGTTATTATTTATAAAACTATATATTAAGGTTCTGTATCCCCATGAGGCATCCTTAGCCCAGATGGCTGTACCATAATATTGAATTATTAATTGGGGAGGCCATTCAAAGTCACTCCTATCTTCTATTATCACATGAAGTCTTTTCAGTTTAGAAGCATAAACTGGAAAACCTAACAGTTCACTAGTCTCTAGGGGCAGTAGGAAGAAGGAAGGTTTGATCATACCTATTTCACAACTGCTGTACCATCTATCAGGAAGCTTAATGTAGATCTAGTATCCAGAGATCCAGTACAGACCTGGTGGAGCTGGCCAGTTAATGTTGATCTACAGATAGTCCCAAGCAGCTGTGAGCTTTGGGAATCTACTCAGGGGGTTTAGTTGTTATGTCCTTGCTTCACCAAGTAACACTATTGGTGCTTTTATTATACACTTTTAGGCTTTTATTATACACTTTTGAAAACTTCCCTACTGGGATGGTGAAATTGTTTCCTTCTATGGCTAAATATTGACTTGTGATGGACATCTTTAGTGTCCAGAAGCTTACTCCCACTGCACACTTATAGTGAGTGACGTTAGGAGTAGGATCTGAGGAAACAAATTCTCCGACTTCCCACGGCCATTTGCAGCATATTATTGCCCAACCACAGATAAAGCAAGATGTTATACTTAAAGATTGAGCAGTGTTTTCTACCAAGTGGAGGAATAAGTTTTTAGGTTTGGAAGGAACAACTTGAGCAAGTTGTTGTGATTTATCATAGAAAGCCTGGTACATAGGCTTTGAGTTTCTTTTGATTATTTTACTTTTAATTATTATACGTATGAAAGAGTCTCTCCCATGTACATTTATAGTAAGAGTAAAACAATAACACACTTTTGAAAGTTTGTCTACTTTGTGTTACCTCTTGGATACATTTTTCACAACCCTCACCATATCTTACAGCTAAGATTAAAGAAGAAAAGTGAAAAATTCCAAAGCACATATTTAGTCCCTTGCTGCTGCTGCTCATCCTCAAGCTTCTGTCGTGGTAGACTAGTCAGCTCCTGGTATGTGACTAGGGCAGGCCTGTAGTAGTCTGTTTTCTCAGGGTAAGGCGGTGTGGTTGCTCTGGGTGTCGCTGGACCATCAACTCTTCAGTCACTGGCTGGTTTCACACATGAGTGATGTATCCAAGCAACAATGCCATATACCTTCACTGCTGTTGGTGTGGACAGGATCAATAATTAAGGGCCTTTCCACCATAGTTTCAGCAGACTTAGGCTCCAATATTTAATCCACACCTGGTTACCTGGAGAGTAGAAATGTACTGGGGGAGATAAACAAATAGAGTATCTATCATTCACCCATTCTGATATCTTTTTTCTTTATTTTTCCCTTTGATCTTAGTTGATTAGTAAGTTAGTAAGTTCTGTTTCTCCCAGTTCTCTCAGGGGTCCCTGGTAAATTTCTTAAAATGGGAGGGGGCCTGCAATATAGTATTTTATAGAGTGTGTACCTTGTTCTTTGAAATTGAAGTTTTAAATTTTCCCTAAAATTTTGTGACCTATAGGTGGCATGTAATTTGTAGTTAATTTCTAAAATGGTAGAAGTTTATTGAGCAAAGTCATTTTTTAAGAGTATGTGTAGTTACTGTAAGAACCAAACAGAGAAATGCCAATTTAGAAAGAAAAAGTGGTTGCTGTTTCAAAAAGTAAAGAAGACTTTTTTTTTCCTTCAGTTCCAAATGAGTAAATGACCTTGGGTCTTCTGCTGAGTGCTGGTACCTTATCTCAAGGGTGTTTATAACATAGCAATCACAGTTATTGGTAGGCAAAAAGATAGCAAAACAGTTTTTAACAAACTTGGTATTAACCCTATAATGGCAAATTGACCCTTTGAGTTCTGACATTCAATGCATTTTTTCTTATTATTTTAAATATGTATACAAGAATAGAAATTTAAGAGGCTTCAAATATAAGTGTAGCCTTTGCTCTAGCTTCTAATGCTTCTAATGCTGCTGGAAGATGAGGCCCAATGGATAGAAAGAGTCCCTAAACACCATGTTTATAAGAGGAAAGACTTTATTTTAGCCTGTGGAGCAAACAACATAGAAGAATTTGAAATGGCCTCACTCCCCTACAGTCTTGGTCTTTCCCTTCTGTATCATCAGTCAAACCCACAGGTACATTTCTGAATGGTCAGTTTGAATCAAGCAGGAGATTCTGCTTGATCTCCCCCTCAGAACTATAGGATTTCACAGAAGTAGAAATTTCCACTTTCCAGGAAGTTAAGTCTACAAATTCTTAAGAGCTGAGCCACCATGGAGTAGACCCTGCGGGTGTATCCTTGGGGTCTCCTTAAGAAGACCTCTGTTCTCCTAGTCCTCACCCTTCCCAGGTATCCTCTCTCATTCCCTCATTTTGAGACTCCATATATATTTTAATTTGGAGTCTCAGTATCAGTTTGCTTATGCAGGAGCTGGTATTAATCACTTTTCACATTCAACTTTACACCATTTTCATACAAAATCTAAGGCATAGAAGTATTTCTAATTTGCCCTATAGTTTCTTTCCCAGATCCTTCTGCTATAGCACCTTTAAATGGTGCTACAGGCATCAAACTGAAGAGTCACCTGGCTGGGTTTTCCTTTTTCCCTGGTCTGGACCAGCATTCAGATTTCAGGGACTGTGACTTCAGGTTCTCACCTGGGCCTTAATTGTACTATGGTAGGAAACTAATATACATATGGGTTTTCAATTTTCCCTGTGTCACATATTGAGTACAATATCTGATTGTAAGTGCAAGTTCCCTCTGGGTGCCTTTGTATTCATAAAAGCTATTAATGAGTCACCCTTTGTCCTATCTTAGTGGTGTGAATGCACAGATCACAGCCCTCTTTCCCTTTCCCCAAAGTCTAAAGTCCAATTAAGACAAGTCCTGTGAGGACTTTCTTCAGGCTTCAACCATGTGTCAACTAGCCAGCTCCCAGTATGTGGCTGGAGCAGGGCTTGTTGATCATCTTAAAAGTTACCCTTGCTTCCCACAGGTCAGTGAAGCTATCTTCATCCAGGTGTGAGGAATCCAGGTGATTACCTCTTCCACCTTCGCTGCCATGCTTGTAGTTAGGATGATGACCTGTGGACCACATGCGTTGGTGTGAATTGTATTTGTTCCCGTTTTGGTTTTTACTTCAAAATAAGATATGTGCAGTATGCATAGGAATTTGTTCATATTTTTTTTAAACTATAGTCCAGGCCTCCAACGGTCTGAGGGACAGTGAATTGGCCCCCTGTTTAAAAAGTTTGAGGACGCCTTGTGTAGAGTTTCTTCTACCTTGGTTTGAGGGGGACTGGGTTCTGATTCTTGACCTAGATTTGATCCCCTTGATCTCTGAGAGAGAAAGGATGTACAGACACAAAAGAATAAACAGAACACAATTAATTATCCAAGTGGAGATCTTCCTAGGCCTACTCTTCCTAAGGCTTCTAACTGTCTGTTCAATTCAGTCTCCCCCAGTTTCTCTAGGAGTCCCTGATAAATTGCAGAGGACTGATGGAGACCTGTTTGAACAAGACCAGTGGCAAGACCTTATCCAATTAAGCTTTGCATCCTGGCAGAGTTTACTAATTTCTTTTTTTTTTTTTTTTGTTAGAGATAGAGTCTCATTTTATTGCCCTTGGTAGAATGCCATGGCGTCTCAGCTCACAGCAACCTCCAGCCCTTGGGCTTAGGTGATTCTTTTGCTTCAGCCTCCCGAGTAGCTGGGACTACAGATGCCCGCCACAACGCCCAGCTATTTTTTTGTTTTGCAGCTCATCCAAGGCCGGGTTTGAACCCGCTACCTTTGGTATATGTGGCCAGCATCCTACTCGTTGAGCCACAGGCACCACCTGAGTTTACCAATTTCTGCTCTTACAGCCCTGCTCATGCACTCAACCCTACCCAAGCTTTGAGGCCAATATGTTACATATAGTTTCCAAATGATATTCAAAGGTTTTGTTATCATTTTCACTATTTCTGTTATGAAGGGTAGCCCATTGTCAAATTTAAACCAGAGTGGCAACTTAAACATGGGATAATTTATCTGGGCAACACATTTACTACTTCAGGAGCCCTCTTCAGCCTGGTGGGGAATACTTCCACCTATTTCAATTAAGTGCACACCAGAACTAGTAAGCACCAGTTTCCCTACCTCTGGACAATGCAGTATAGTCCATTTTCACATCTTTAAAAAGGGCTTCCCTGTAGAACTGAATTTCAGGTTTCAGAGATGGTCCATGTTTAGCATTGTGTTAGTTGTATGCCACACAATGTTAGATGAGTTTCTTAGTTAGAGTGGATAACAGGGAAATATAGAAGTATCCCCCCAGAAGCTTCTTAATTTTCTTTTTTCTTCTATCATAAGTACTTGGCCTTTTGAAGGCTTTGGTTGGCCAGATTTCTTTTTTTTTTTTTTTTTAATTTTTTTTTGTAGAGACAGAGTCTCACTTTATCGCCCTAGGTAGAGTGCCGTGGCGTCACACTGCTCACAGCAACCTCCAGCTCTTGGGCTTAAGTGATTCTCTTGCCTCAGCCTCCCGAGTAGCTGGGACTACAGGCACCCGCCACAGCGCCCGGCTAGGTTGGCCAGATTTCTATTCAATTCACCTATTCTCTTCCCTCCTTAGGAACTTCAAACAATTTTTTGGCCAGTCTGTATGTTTCACACAGTCTTTCACAGAATTCTCAGGGCTTTCATTTGGCTTCTGCATGACCTCAGCTACCATACATATGTCTGTGCTGAAGAGAAAGTAGACTGACCTCTAGGACATCGTACTTACAATCCTTATAGCAGTCAAATTTCTAAATTATGTAATTTCCAGAACTAGTTTTATCCCCCTAAAAAAACCCAATAAACTCAAGATAAACCAGTGAACTACAGAGCTGTGCAGAGATAAAAATTTAAAACTTCAGTTAGTACACTAAAAATATATTATTCTCAGATATCTTTCTTCATTATTATATTTCATATGTCCCTTATTGTCTTTGGTAACTATGCTACGTGTTGTTTTTCCCATTATAACTTTAAACTTATGCCTTTCCCAAATAAGTTCAATCTCTAAACAAGTATAATAAATCATGGACATTATTTCCATTTAAAATCTACTTCATATATATAAACAGTAATAATAAGAGCACAGAATGAAAGCACATGTAGTGAGAATAAGATGGAATATTTCAGTCTAGGTAGACATGACACAGCTGGTCCAGTGAATTTAGATCCTGCCTAACCTTCACCCATTGTCTCCTATTCTCACTGTTTTATAAATTTAGCTCCCACCCTAAAGATGCCTATCTTAAATAGTTTAGGTGGATTGATTTAAGACATTACCTTTTAAATTAAAATATCAATTTTTTATGAGTCATGAGATCTGCAAATTATTGTTTAAGATAAGAATTAATATGGTCTTCACTTTGTAATGCTGAAAATGGAAGAACAAACCAGTCTCTGAAAGACTACTCTCTTTGTTCTCCAGAATCCTGACCTTCTGACCAAGTTTTATAGACTTATCCCTGTCTTTACATATTGACTGACAACGACAGGTGGACTGATCCTCTTTGCCCAGTAACAGCTAGACTTCACCACAGCCACCTATTTGACATTAGAATTCAGATGCTCAAAATTAAGAATATAAACTTACAGTTAAATCTAGCAAAATTTAGAAATACTACATAGATGGCAGTTCTATAATTTTTGAACATCTGAACTTTAATAGTAGTTTTTTTGAAAATTAGTTTTATTTATTAAAAAATACCAAAGTCACTTGAACAAAAAGGCATTTGAGTTCTTTTCTGTTTTCTTGATAAAATAATTGATTTAAGCACTTTTTAAAAGAAAATTAATTTGAGCTCTTTTGCATATTTTGATAGTTAAATGTTATAGACACATGACATATATAGACACCAAACAATATATTTGCTGGCTATTAAACATAAATATTTTTTAGACTATTAACCTTAGTTTTCCTAGGTTTTTCTTATTTTAAGTCATTTTTCAATTAATCATTTTTACACTCTATAAATTAGATCTTACCATGAAAAAGTAAAATAGGTATTTTAGCCTGACTTGTTATTTTAAACAATGCAACATCATTATAACAATTTAAGGATTTGTTAAAAGGCTATTTTTCTTCAGAATCGAGAGGGTTCCTAAAAGTCTGAGAAAGAGAGCTTGCAATGTTAAAGGAGTTAGGTGTTTAACTTAACCATGAGATTCCATTCAAGCAGGGGTATAAGGCAATAGATTTCATCCCCTAGTAGGAAGAGAGGCTGTGTTGTATTTTATACTCCAGAAATAGAAATAGGAGAATAAAATACAGTTTTTAAAATCTAGGCTGAGAAGAGAAATTAGCCATTGTGTTAACAGAGAGTATTCTGAGCTTCTAGGTTATTTCTGTGCCTGAAATTTTTTTTATTACACTATTGGCTACTATTTGACAAATTTTTGACTTTTGTTCTTGAGGCCTATTGTGGGTCTCTCCCTCTTCTTCCCTTACATCTGTCTTTGTTTGATTATAAAAGACCATTGAAGGCCAGGTTTGGAATCCTACTTGTAGCATTGGAGGGTTTTTTTTTTCCCCATGCTTTTGGAACTTATGTGAAAAATTAGGAAGTAATTGGGGGATAAACTGTACTGATAAGATAGATTGCCCTTCCCTGGTGTCAGGATTTAAATTGGATAGGATGGCCTTAAGAGAGATATTTTGTAATGAGTGGCTTGTCACAGGTCTTGAAGCTGTAGTTTATGATTACATTGTTTTTGAGAAAGAGAAAGTCTTATTTTTACCTGAATTAGTTAGAAAAAAAGAGAAAATGAAATTAAAAGTCAACCAGTAACATAAAAACATCCCACAGGTCTGTCCCTACATTCAATCTCCCCACAGGCATCCAAGACTAGTCCATTGGTAATCCTTGTTCTCTTTAAGTATGGGCAGATTAGCTCAGGGGCTGGCAGAATCTTTTTAATACCTACTCAGACCACTTATAATTCACATGAGGAACTCCAGGGAGGGAGGCTAATACTCCAGGGAAATAGAAGTAAATGAAAGGTAACTGCCTTAAAAATTGTTACACAATGGATAATATGAAATGAGGCAAAAGAAAGGTAAAATGGTGGGATTCTATAAGCTGAAATGGAGAAAGTGAAAATGCCTGCAAAAGAAAGATCTCAAAGGTGAAGGAAATATAATGTAATTCCTCTATCAGGCTACTATATTTATAAATGATGTCTTTTTTCTCTATTACCAAGAGAAGAGTGTGACCAGTATATCCTTTATCATTCTGGGCTTACCCAGGGTCACAAAGTTTCCTTATACTTGACTTCTTTGCCCCACATTTGGGGCCAATTGTCAGGGTTTCCTGTGGACTCTAACCTGGGTTGGGAGTGGACAGGGAGAAATAACAAGACTTCGCACTAACTTAATGCATAAAGTCTGGAAAGCCTGGAGAGAGGCCTACATTGATTCACAAGACCATGTGGCAGACTGAGACAGCAGCTTTCTGACTTTTCATAAACCTTTTATTGACCTCTAAGACAAACCATTTATGAAAAGATGCAATGGTATCAAAATTTGAAATAGGATTATAAGAAGTCAAGTACTCCAGGTAGATTAGGGAAAGAAGAAATGGGTAATTGGGAACATAGAGTTGTGAATTGTCAACAATCACCAATAAGACATTTAGAAAAGGGAGGGGAAAACAAATTTCATCTTGTCAGGGCAATCATGCCAGGTTTCCTAATTTAACTGCCAAACAGGAGTTTAAAGGGCTCAGCCCTGGGAGGCACCTGTGACTCAAAGGAGTAGGACACCAGTCCCAATATGCCAGAGGTGGCTGGTTCATACCCAGCCCTGGCAAATTAAAAAAAACCAAAAACCTGCAAAATAAAAGGGTTCAGCCCTGCCTGCCTTCTGATCACACAAGGATGGTCTTAATGATTTTTCCCAGGAGCAAAATCATAAAGACTATCTGGGCTCCTTTAATCTTTGGTGGTATTGATGAGCTCCCAGGGATGGGAAGGCTATGTGCTTTTCCCCAGGATTGAGGTGAGGCACTCTGCAGAGAGATCAGCTGGTCTGCCTCTCACACAATTCTATATTTCTCTATGCCTATTGATTCAGGAGGATCCAAAGTAGCTTGGTGGAATCATTGCTGTGTCTCCTAGTGAAAGAATTTCATTCTGTGAAATTAAGACATATAAGCTAACAAGCCTTAATTTGTGAAAACAAAAAGCACGGGTTATTCTAATGGGTCACTAGGAGTAATGAAGAGTGGGGCCAATCTTGTTTCCAGCCCTTGATTTCTGGACATGTGAATTTTGGCTATGGGAGAAAAACTACAATATATTAGATGCTGATAAGAGCAGAAACAAGCAAGCCTTTACTGAGACCTGTAGAGTGCTGTCATATGGCAAACACTGTTATTGTGATATTAAGAGACCATGTAATCATTTTATCAAGCTGGCTGCTTCAGGATGGTGGGGGACATGATAAGAGTAGCAAGTTCCATGTGCATGAGCCCAATGCCACACTTTCTTAGTTGTGAAGTGAGCACTTTCATCAGAAGCACCTGATAGTGGATAAGTCAACCTTAACCTTTGTTAAGTCCAAATATTGTAGTTCTAGAGGAAACATTGCTTGCATGGAAGACAGCTCTATATTCAATGTAAGTAACTATTCCTATATTGACAAATTGCCTTGCGTTCCATGATGAAAGTTGCTCAGTGTCATCAACCTGCCACTAGGCTGTATGTTACCATGCCTAGTATAGGTTACCATGATGGGGTCACAATGGTTCTCTTATGCTAGTGGATTGAGCACTCATTTGTGGCTGGAGTCAGGTTAGCCTTGGTTACTGGAAGTCTATGTTGCCAATCTTGCAACAAGGCAACTTTGTTCATGAGCCCATGAGGCAATAACTGGGTGGTGGTGGCTGACACTATAGCCTAACTAGTATTATATAATGTCTTGCTTCTCTGCTAAGGTAAAAATTGATGAGCATTCACACGACACACAAAAATATTCACATCTTTTGCCCATTCACAGAAGTATATTCATATACCTCTTTCAAAGATTTTTTTAATACTTGTTTTGATCAGTTGTAATAGTTCCAAACAACCTTGCAAGACAGGCCACTTAAGGAATTTCAAAAAACTAATAAAGCACAATCTACATACAAAGTTTAGTCTGGAGTTTCATAGATGCCAATTTATGTCATTTTGATATGTGATACCATATTTACCTTGTCAAGTTTTTTTGTTTGTTTTCAGTTTTTGGCTGGGGCTGGGTTTGAACCCCCCACCTCCAGCATGTGGGGCCGGGCGCCCTACTCCTTTGAGCCACAGGGACTGCCCTTATCAAGTTTTATTTGAAATTTCTGTACTAACATCAATAGAATGAGTTCCATATATTTATTCCATCATCACAAGTTCATTGTTTACTTTTTCTGATCTGGTAGTCAATATCTAGAGAACAATTTTTAAAATACTATTTATGACCTAGAAGGGCTTTTGAATTTTAATGTAAATAAATGGATATATTACTATAGTTATATTCTCTTAGTTATAATTTTAACAGAGCCAGTGGCAACCAGTTATTTATAGGAATTAGAGATGTGATTGGCATTTTTTGTTCACTCCTCCAGCCTCAGTTTTACTTACAGTAACAGAGGTGGGCAACCAACTAATAAACACATTTGTCAATTTGAAAATTACTATTGAATGAAGCCATACTACTAATAAATAGTAATTGAAAATTTCTAGCTTAAGAATAATTATATCAGTTAAAAACATATGGATAGATTTCTCAGATTTCTTATCATTTATTTAGCACAAAAATTACTTTCTTTTTCACTTATACAACAAAACAATAACAAAAAACAGATAATCATAACTTACAACTTTCCTTACCAAGCATAAATTATTTTTTCTTATAGAGTTGTTTCCCTCATTGTTTCCAGTTTAATGACATATTAATTAGAATTTTTAAATCCTTAGAAACCTTACTTTATAGTGATAAGTTTCAAAGTAAGCTATTTTGAACTCTCTGCCATGTATAAACACTTTGTAAAAACATTTTATTTTTATTTTTTTAAGCTGGTTCTTCTCGGATTTGCCTCTAAATTTCTATTTTTATTTTTTTAAACAAGTGAACAGTTTATTAAGAATTAAACAAAGGTATGATGTGATACAGTACAAGCAAGACACTCAAGATAGGTATAATAGTACTACTCACACAAAAACTTAAATTTCACCTCAAAAAAAATCACAAGACAAAAGGGAAAGCAATTTCACTGTTAT
>CAUYON010047249.1:0-26446 GCA_963573935.1 Arctocebus calabarensis
TTTTTTTTTTTTGAGACAGAGCCTCAAGCTGTCACCCTGGATAGAGTGCCATGGCATCACAGCTCACAGCATCCTCCAATTCCTGGGCTCAAGTGAGTCTCCTGCCTCTGCCTCCCAAGTAGCTGGGACTACAGGTGCCCACCACAACGCCCAGCCATTTTTTGGTTGCAGCCGTGATTGTTGTTTGGCGGGCCTGGGCTGGATTCGAACCCACCAGCTCAGGTGTATGTGGCTGGTGCCTTAGCCCGTTGAGCTACAGGTGCCGAGCCCGAATACAAGTTTTTGTTGCCTATAGTGCTGGGCTAGTGACTATAAGGATTAAATAGCAAGTCTCTTGTGTGACAGGAAGAAACAAAACTACATTGAATGTACACGTAGCTATGAGTTAATGATGACTTCAGAAATGTTAAAATGTTTCTTAGGAAAAACGAAATATGGCATTCTCAATAACTGCATGGTATGGGCATTTCTATCCTCATTTTATTATAAGAAAAGTGAAGTTTGCTGAATTTGAAGCCAAGGATTTTAAGCAATATAAAGCAACAGATTTTTGCAAGAGAGTGACAGGAGCAAAACAATGTGTTTTATTTTGTGTAGGTCGATGTGATGGGGTAGAAGAGCGTCCTACTGTGCTTTCAGTGTTTGCTGTGTTTCTCTTCTGAAATGGGACTGGTCGGAGAGGACAGTTTCATTATCGGAGTGCTGCTTCCAGCTGTAACTGTACTTGTTTCTTTAGGCCCTTTATATCCGTGAACTGACATACTTGACTATCTATGTTTAGATTTATGAATTAATGTGTAAATGCTATTCGAATTAAATCAGTTTTTATCCTGATTGAAAACATTGAAAACATTTTATATCCTGGTCGAAGACAAGAAAATAAGTGTTTTCTCTTTTGTTTCCCTTTCAAGTGTATATGAGAGAATTATATATATGTTATTAATAATTTCAGCAACTATAATAAATGTTCATTTAGCAGATTGCCATTCAAAACATGGACCATAAATGAGGTTTGCATAGTTGTGAGATATTTGCTGGTCTAAGAGGAAATAAGGAGCTTATGCCAGAATGAAAGTTATCTGTGTCGTTAGATCCAGTTGTACGAACATTTTTTCTTTTTTCTTTTTTTTGCATGACAAGACTTTCTTGATGAAGGAAGCAGTGTGTTGGTTTGTATTTTACTTCGTTTTCCTCATTGGTGGGCATTCTGAGTTGCATAAATGTAAATACTGCTTTTGGGGGATATTTTGAACAAACCTTATTTTTCTTTATATTATTTTCCGTTTTATTTTTGGTGTTAGAGAGGTTTGTTATTAATGAAAAGATTGTTGATTTTGGACTTGGATTCTAATTTTTGTCTTTGCTACTAATTAGTTGGACAAGTCGTTTAAGTGTTTTGGAACTTAACTTTGCCTGACTGAAAATGAAGATTGTGTAAGGTATCTGTGGTTTATAGGCTTTCTTTTTTCTTTTTCTTTTTTTTCTTCTTCTTTTTTTTTTAATAAGCAGAATGCAGGCCTAGTTGAACTAGAAGAAATACTGGAATAGAAACATGCTATAACTACAAAGGTTTTTTGTTTTTTTGAATTGATGTTTTATTAAGCTCTTTTTAACCACATGCCTAGAAGTTGGAGCTAAAAACATAATAATTTAAGCTTTTTTGTTCTCAAGTAGTAATATCCTGTGGGAAATAAACAAATATATATATATATATATATATGCATGCAAATATATAAATAAAATGAAATATAATGGGTGATGTGTTAGAGATAGCTACCAAAAAAATGTATGAAGCAGGAGATTATGAGAGACTGTCTAGAACAGAGATAAGCAAACTTTATAAAGACCAGGAATTTTAGTCCTTGTGGGTCATCTGGTGTCTTTTGCAAATACTCAACCCTGAGATTGTAGTGGAAAGGCAGCCATTTAAATGTGAATACACCATTTTTCATCACCAGTTCTCTACACTAATTTGGTATCCTAGAATTCAATTTAGTCCTACCTGGAATTAGTGCAAACCCCTTAAGGACAGAATTCTTCCCTTCCTGACACTGATGACCTAGAGTTAGTGCAGATCCCACAAGTTAAGTGGCCAGTCCCAATAGACTGCCCCACTCGGATGCCTGTCAACCCCAAGTGGGTCTCCATGCATTTCTGCCCTGCTGACTGCAGATTCTGGGGTTCCCACCAATTCATAATAGCTGGAATGACTCACAGAACTCAGGAAAGTGTTATAATTATAGTTTTATTATAAGTGATATAACTCATTTACAGCCAAATGGAAAATATGTATAAAGCAAGGTATCCGGAGGGAAAGGGCTACTTCTGTACACACTACCCTGTGCAGCAGATTGATGGGTTTGTTCACCAAGATGCTACTTGAACCTCTTCGTTCAAGAGTTTTTATTAGGGCTTTGTTATGGTCACCACATAATTATGGGCCACATAATCGAACTCTAACTCCAGCCTTCTATTCACTCTTGGTCTTTTTGGGTTGGCCAACCCCTCCCTTGGAACTGAGGGCCCCATCCTGAGTCACCTTGTTAGCCTAAGCTGTAGTACAGTCTAAAAGAAAGTTCTTAAGAATAAGCAGGGCTTTCCTGTCAGGAAATTGTAAGGATTATTTGAAGTTCTGCACCAGGAACGGGGGGGGGGGGGGTCAAGACCAAACACATATTTTTAATTGTACACTAGGCAGCCATTACCAATATGGAAGTGAATCATCATGGTTGTGTTCCAATAAAACCTTATTATAATAAGGTATCAAGTTAGAATTGACTGACTGGAAATAGGTTGTAGACTGTTGCTG
The DNA here is from genome assembly GCA_963573935.1 of Arctocebus calabarensis. Taxonomy (NCBI): domain Eukaryota; kingdom Metazoa; phylum Chordata; class Mammalia; order Primates; family Lorisidae; genus Arctocebus; species Arctocebus calabarensis. Next base: position 2,810 of record CAUYON010047249.1, read on the forward strand.
TAGAAAAAAATGGGAAAGGCTTCTCAAAGAAGGTAATATTTGAACTTTATCTTCTTTTGCTTTTATTAAACTTTTAAAATTGTATATTAAAAACTCATTGATGTAATTTTAGGGGAAATTTCTTTAATTCGGTAGCACTACTCAGATAGATTTTGTGTTTTAAGGTGCGTGGTGAGGGACCAAATAAATTTTTCTGCATATGTGCAATGATTATTGACATCAATTGAGAAAGTTCTCATTTCTTCTTTGACATTAATTCCTCTTTTTGCCTCCGATTAAGAAGTCTTGAAAATAACCTAGTGGATCACAACTGGTGGGTATTATTCTATTAAGTGATCATGATTTTTTATCATATTCCTTGATATTTTCATAGAATCTGTTGCCATTAGAATGCTGTTTTTCTTCTATTTTTTTGTTTTCAAAATAGTGAAAGGAATTAGAGCTTTGGTTTGGAGTTCTATCCTTCTGACTTCTGAGAGCTGTCCAATGAGGAAAAAGAAATTTGACACTTAATGCTGGTAATAGGTGTTAAGGCATGAACATTTACAAACTTTTGGTTTCTCCTTTTCTTTTTCTTCTTTCCTGAGTAGAAGTGGTCTATTCTTGGCCTGGAGATTTCACAGTGGAATTTACAATCATAATGATATAAATATATCACCTTACCTTGTTACTCTAATTTCGCCTTGGTATACATGAAGTTTCAAATGGTCACAAAGGTGTACTTTCAGAAGGCTTCTAGATAAGGGTAACTATGGCAGTGGGCCAGAACTGACTGTTTCAGCAGGGGTAAGGAGGATGTGGTTTCACTGTCATTCATATGATTAGGGGATGTGACTGTAAGTATAGGGTAGGGACTGAAGAGAATGGGTACATGCGAGAATTGATAGCAATGGAAAAAATAAATCTAATGTTTTAGGGATAGAATAAAATTCAGGAGAACCAAAATGAACTTTATTCCTTTTATCACTAACCATGGAGGAGTTATAGTATCATCTCTAAACATAAAGGATAAGTAGTTAAGTGTGTTTATATGTATGGACAACAGCAATATTTTGTCTGTTAGCAACACATGAGTAGCTTATTCACTTACTCTTCCCTTGAAAATTTTTTTTAATTGAATATCTATTAAATGTTGTAGACTCATTTAGTCTCATTGGGAGGTAAAAAACAGAATAATATTAGCAATTTTTACCGAGTAGCTCATATGTGTACATGAGGCCAAGCATATAATCCTCACAAATAACCCTGTGAATAGTCTTTTATTTGCAATTCTCCATAGTTTACATGTGAAGAAATGAGATTAAGTAACTTTCCTTGATCAGGCAGGTAGAAATGTTGCCTAAAGTGGAAGACTTTTACTGATTTTCTTCCTAATAAGACACAATTTCATCAGTTTTCTGAGAAAGACTACAAAGCATTATGGACTTCCGACTACAAAGCATTATGGACTTCCCCCTGAGGTTGGATAGTCAACATTTTCTTTGTGGGGCAGAGAGATTCAGGGACAGCTTTATAACGGAGAGATGTGTAAGATTAAGTAAAATGTGTAAGATAAAGTAAACATCTAAGGTGAGGCCTAACAATTTTAAGGATTTTTATGTCTGTGTTCATGAGAGATTTTTGTTTGTAATTTTATTTTCTTATGATGTCTTTGTGAGGTTAGTTGGGAGGTATCTATGAAGAAGTTTTACAGAATTCACTGATGAAAATGTTAGCCTGCACTTTTATTGTGGGAAGGAGTTTTTGATAACATTTTACTTTTTTATAAATCTAGGTTATTTAAATTTTTCTCTTTATCTTGTGTCACTTTTGTACCTTGGGTCTGTAAGGGTTTTGTCTATTTTATTTAAGTAGTTAATTCATTGGCATACTTCTCTGAAGTCCTTCGAATGCCTGTAGGATCTGATGTGTTAATCTATTCTAATTATTGATAATTTGTATTTTCCCTATTCTCCCCCCCCAATCTTTTGAGCTTAGAGTTTATTAATGTTATTGATTATTTCAAAGAAAGAAATTTGGGTTTGTTAAATCTTTCTATTGTTTGTTTTTTAGTTCATTAATTTCTGCTCTTGTCTTTATTATTCCCTTTCTTCTTCTAGCTGTGGGTTTACTTGGTTCTTTGTTTGGCTTCCTGAGATGCAACCTTGGTTCAGGAAGAACTTTTTCTTTTCTAACACTATGTAATTCTCTCTAAGTACAGCCTTATCTCATCTTACAGAATTTGTTAGGGTTTTCACCAGATTAGTTAGGAGTGTTGTTTTGGATCACAGCTAAAGTTTTTCTTGTTATTGATTTCTAATTTAATTCCACTGAGGTAAGTAAGAGTCTGTGGATTTCAATCTTTTTAAATTTATTGAGACTTTTCTCATGACCCATCATATAATCTGTTTTGATAAAACCACTGTGAGCAGTTGAAAAGAATGACATTTTGCACTTGTTGGTTGAAATGTTTTTAAGCTCTTAATTAGGTCAAGTGAGTGATAGTGTTCATATGTCTTAGGGTTTCACTGATTTTTTTCTTTCTTTTCTATTTGACTATTTTTATTAGTTTCTGACAAAGGGATCTTAAACATCTCAATGGTGATTGTGAAATTTTCTGTCTCTCCTTTTAATTCTTTCACTTTCGCTTTATGTATTTTACAATTCTTAACAATTTTACATGCATTTGATTGTTACCTGTTCTTGATTAATTGACATTTTTATCATTATGAAATGTTGTTCTTTGTTTTTGGTGATACTGTTTGTCTTGAAGTCTGCTTCATCTAATAGTAACAGTGCTGCACAATTTTTCCTGTTATTAGTGTGCATGGTGTATCTTTATTTTTTAACTATTGACTTCTGAATTTTGTTATTTCTTTTATTTCTATAAACAGTATATAGTTGAGTCTTCAAAAAAATTTGCAATCCATTGCAACATTCAGCCTTTTAATAGGGAACTATTTAATTATTGATATAGAAATTATTAGATAATTTAATTTTTGATATTAGAAATTATTGTAACTATTGATTTTGTTGGAGTTAGATCTCTCATTTTATTATTGTTTGTCATTTTTTGGACCTCTTTGTTTTGTGTTCCTATGTCCCTCCTTTTCTGGTTTCCTTGTATTAATTCATTTTAGAGTTTCATTATTTTATCAGTTTTTTTAGACATACCTCCTTGCATTATTATTTTAAAGGTTCTTCTGCAGATTGTAATGTACATTTTTAGCTTTCTCACAGTCTACTTAGAGTTATTATAGTACAATTTCACTTAAAAATACAAAATTTCAATCTTAAGAAAGGCTCATTTATTTCTTTTTCTGACTACTTCTTCTACTGTAGTTGTCATAAACTTTCATCTTATGTCATTTCCCTACAGCCTGAGAGGAACTTCTTAAAAGCATTTCTTTTAAATGCTGGCAACAAATTCTCCTAATTTTTTTTTTAACTTGAAAATGTCTTTATTTCACTTTTCTTTATACAGAATGTCTTTTGGATATGGAAACAGGGTTGACAGGATTTCTTTTTAGCATTTTAAAGATGTTGTCCCACTGTCTTAATGGTTGTTTTCCGGAGAACAAAGTAGTCATTCATCATTGTTTTTGGTATGTAATGTCACTTTCTTCCTTTGTCTGCGTTTAAGCTTTCCTCTGTTTGATTTTCAGGTATTTGACTACTGAAGCTTGTTTTCATGATGAGCTTCAAAATCAATTGTTAATTTGAATCTTTTATCAGAATTTGAAAAAATTTATTTTTTCTATATGTATTTTTACTCTACCATTCTCTTTTTCCTCTTTTCTTGGGGATTATTTTGCAAGTATGCCAGGCATTTTCATTGTTGTCATATGATAGGTCTTTGGCAGTCTGTTCATTTTGCTCCCATCCTTCTCTCACTTTTGTTGTTTTTAGATTTAATATTTATAATGATATACCAGTATGATTAATTTTACAGACTTTTAAACTTCTGTTTTCTTTTTCTCATTTATTTATTTATGACAGAGTATCTTTCTCTTGTCCAGGGTGGAGTACCCTGGCCTCGGCCTCGTTCACAGGAACCTCAGATTCCTGGGCTCAAGCAATCCTTCTGCCTCCCAGGTAGTTGGGACTAACCAGAGGTACCTGCTACATCCTATTTTTCTGTTTTTAGTAGAGATAGGGATCTAGCTCTTACTCACTCTGGTTACTACTTTTACCCCTAATCTGCTATTTAGCCCACTTGTGAATTTTCTACTTAGATAGAGTGTCTTCCACTTCTTGAATTTGTATTTGGTTCTTTTTGATAATTTCTAGTTCTCTGACATGATTACTGATTTTTTAATTTGTTGTGAGGTTGTTTTAGAAAACACCCTTGAACATCGTTACAGTAGTAGTTGGCTTAAAATCTTTGTATGCCAAGTCCAGCATCTGTGTCACCTCAGCATTGTTTTTTGTTGATTGTGTTTTATCTTGAATATGGATGACATTTTCTTGGTGATTGGTGTGTGAAGTAATTTTGGATTTTATCTGGCACATTGTGAATGTTGTTTTATAGAGATTTTGCATTTTTTCATGCTTGTATTATTTTTATTGAAGCATTTCAAGGTATCCCTCTACTTGGGTGAACTCATCACTTGGCTGAGCTCCACTGCAGTCTGCAGCAGCTACATCGCACACACGAGTACCCCATGGTTCAGCGGGGTATCTGGCCAGAGCTCACGTGGGTCTGCTGCTTCTTGCTGTTCTTGTTTCTAGGGTTGCTTCTCCCACTTTTAAGCCACTGTCACTGTCTGCGACTTGTGGTTCATGATATAGACTAGAGTCTGTACCCAGATTAAAAGTCAGAAAACGGAATTTTCCCTGGTGCCGTTTCATTTGTCAGCTTCCTTCTAGTGTTTGTGTGTTTTGGGTTGCTTTACGTTGTCTTTAGCTTTTAAAAATATTTCGCTCAGAGTTTATGTTATAATTTTGATGGGTGCTGGGTAAAGAACCAGTCCACCATTATTAGAATCCTCCTCTATCCTAAATTAAAAAAGAAAAAAAATTAATGTGCTGTTAGTTCATTTAGCAAATATAGGGTCCCTTATGCATGTTGACATTTTGCCAAATATTGGAAATAGAAACACTGATGATATAGACCTCCTCCTACCAGAGGATTTACGTGTGTCGGAAGAACTAGAAATTTTATGAACAAATATGATAAACGGGATACTAGAAGTATCTGCTTGGAAAGAAGGTAGCAAAGGAAGTGTGAGTGATGGTCATTGGGCGAGGAATATGGGCTTCCTGGGATGGGGGGTGGGCAGGCTTAAGAAATGCATCCTGAAGGATAGTACAGCCCTCCAGGACTGTGAAGGATTGTTAGGTGTTTTCAGGAAATGGAAGGGAGAAGAGATGGACTATGCGTCTAAGCTTGTTTTAAAATATAAGGACAAAAGAGATGATGTGAAACAGAGCCAAGTCTGTTTGGAAACTTAAAACTTTCCTTGCCTTTTCTCTTGTAACGTCTGACCTTATGAGTCCCCACTGAAAGCACTTGGTGACTGCCGCACTGAATTAGGAAATTCCAGTGCGACTTGGCCACTTCCCTCCGTGTTCTGCAAATATTTCATAGTGGCACTTTGATAGCCCAGAAACTGGAAGGATGGAGAGTTGGAACATAAGAAAAGCCTCAGTTTACCCTGTTCCTTAAGTTTGTTGGCACTTCAAACAGCGGAGGCAGCAAAAGGGTATTGTGGCCACTTACACAGTGGCAAGCACCTGGTAAGAGTTCATTTTTGTTTGTGAATTGATTAGTCAGCACTGTTAAGCCCCACTATCAACTAGTCCATTTTAATTAACTTATTTGTGTCAAAGACCTTTGTACTATATAGGTTTCAGCAGATACTCATTAGAGTCCTGCTGGTATGTTTTACTTTTGCTAACAATACCAGCTTAACTTTTTTTTTTTTTTTTTTAAAGGGGTCTTGCTCTGTTGCCCAGGCTGGAGTGCAGTGGCACAGACATAGCTTACTGCAGCCTTGAACTCCTGGGTTAAGTGATTCTCCTGCCTCAGCCTTTTTAAGTTGCTGGGTCTATAGGCATGTGCACCATGTCTAACTAAGTTTTCTTATTTTTTGTAGAGATGGGTTGTTGCTATATTGGTCTTGAATTCCTGGCCTTAAGTGATGCTATCCCCTTAGCCTTCCAAAGTGCTGGGATTACAGGCATGAGCTATAGGGTACAGTGCCCAGACTCATTCTAATGGTTAGATTAACTATCCACATAATAGCGCTGGGGCACTTAGAAAATTGGTACTGAGAATCAAGAAAATCTCAACCTTCTAAATGGGAAAGGGTAGATAGATTCAAATGATTTTGAAATCTGGAGTCCTTAATGGGGAGAGTGCTGCTAGGATGAAATAAACAAATCGGTAGAAGTTGTATGATTGACTTGGCAATGAGGTATTTGAGAGGCATTAGTGCCTTCAATGGTCATCCATTGCTGTTAATGTGAAGCTGGAAATTCTTAATGCTACTTTTAAGTCAATGTGGGATTTGTTACCTGCATAGTTCACTAGTGTCATCGCCTTCTCCTTTCCTTACTAATGTCTCTTCCCACTCTCTCTCTAGCAATTTTTGGTTGTCTTAGTTATCCTAAGGTTATCTGAGGTTATCCTGTGGGCTTTGGTGGTCGTGTGATCTCTGTTGCATGTTTTCTTCATTTCCCTTTTATCATCTCCTGGTTATTTTCTCTTCATCCCAATGGTCTCAGCTAAAATTTTAATTTTTTCAGTTCTTTCGGGAAAATAAGGCTGTAAGTACCAACGGCATCCTCATCTTCTCTTTTGTGGAACTTCTTATGGTTGCAATCAAAGAGTTATTTATTCTCACGGTTGTAATCAGAGAGTTATTTGTTTTGAATATCTGTCTAATATTGCTAGAATTTAAGCCCTTTGATATACTATTTTATTTGTTCAATGCTGTATTTTCAGCACCTAATATAGGAACTTTCATGCAGTACTTAAATATTGGAGTTAGTAATTGGGTGAATAAATCGGCAGAAAAATTAATTACTTGGAATTCCATTTAGCTGATTTTCAGTGAGGAATAATGCAGCCTATGATTAGTCTGGAGGCTTTATCGCTACCAGTTTCTATTTAAGTCAAAGTGAGAAAGTAAATCTCCAAAACTAAATAACCAAGGCAGATGATACCTGCTTTTCATTGTTTAGGTGTGATTTCTGGTTACAACATAAAGAATGGTGCCTGCCCAGCCAACCTGTAATTCCTGTCACTGAACTGAACTATAGTGAGTCACATGTCTGACCTGCACGTAGGCCGTTTACAAAGATTTTCCATATGTAAGAAATATCGTAATTTCCTCTGCACTCTACATTAGTTTGGGTTTTTTTTAGATATTGAGCTCACTTTTGATTATGATTCTTTTGAAAAAATGCTTGAAACTAGTAAAAGGTTACATAGTGACAGCTATGAAAAATAGGATCGCTAGGGAAAAAGCAAGCCAGCGAAATTTGATGGTTTATGTGAAACAATGTATAGGGATGCTTATGCTACATTTCAATTTTGTGAAAGGGGTTTATACTAATCAGCGATTATTCCTTTCAATAAAGGAATGAGAAAAGAAAATTATAGATTTCAGTATTAGAATTATTTTTTGAGATAGTATCCTACTTTTTTTAGAGTGCAGTGGCATCCTAGCTCACAGCAACTTCAAACTCACGGGCTTAAGCAGTCCTCTTCCTATTGTTATACTACCAAAACACTGACTGATAATTGTGTTTGTTATTTTTCTTTTAGGCTTTCACCGAGTGAGGATAACTTGTTTGTTCATATAATTATAATTGTGTGTGTATAATTTTTTTTTAGTTAACATATTACAAAAATGTGTTTGTTATTATAAAGCTTTTGCCAACTAATACTGGACAGATACATATTGTTTTATTTAATTTTACATATGATGCAGTTATATAATCTTTAGATGTTCAGGTTTTTTCCCAATTTTTGACTATCGAAAACATGCTTGAGAGAGTTATTTTTGTACTTATTTCCTTAACTAAGATAATTTTTTGGAAACTCAGTTTCAAAAAAGTAGAACTTCTAGGTTAAAATAATGGAATATTTTTTATATCTCTTGATATATACTAAAATTTTCTTTACAAAATGATTAGACAACTTCTAAAGGAATTCTTACATATTCCTATTTAGAACAAAATTTGCAGTAATTATTGATATTTGCTTGGATATGTGTTATTATTTTTAGTGGTTACTTTTTAGATATAACTTAACCATGTTTTTTACTATCACGAATTTGGAGAAAAATCCTAGCTTTACCATTGCATGTGAGAAATAGGGCTAATTGTCATTACTCCTGTAATTCTTGATTACCAGATACTTCCTTGAGGTGCCTGGCATAGGAAGTGACCTCATACAATAGGGAAATGTGTTGAAATATATAAGTTTATAATTTTAAGACTTGGTATATGGCTAAAAGTTCATGTCATCATTTCTGTGGGATTCTGGTGCATATATGTTGGTTGTAGGTTGGTTTTTCCAAATGCATTGTTTGACATGGCGGGTATTATAGGGAAATGATTATATTTGGGAAGTTGCTAACTTAATGATTTCAAGAAAGAATTATTATACCTTGAAACACAGATTCAGTCAGTTGCTGGAGATGAATGCATAGCCCTCAAGTTAGAGGACTGCCAAGAACTTGTTAGGTGATTGGAACTCCAGCCCTAGGTTCTGAACTTCTGACCAGGGTGATCAGAGTTAGCTTAGGAAATGAAGGCAGAGGCCATTTTCCAGAACTGGTAAACCAACTGAACATTAGGGATGTTAAAAAAAAACCCAAACCCAAACTTTAAACGTGCTCCAATTTACCAGTTAACCTGAGCAAAAAATAAACACTTTGCAATGAGGCAGCTCTCTGAACCAGAACAGGTTTTAAGAACTCCTACCGGCCACATGGTCAGGTCAAGCAACATTTTTGGATAGAAGCCCAAAATGGGGCAAAAAGAACAACTTAATTGGTTACATCTAGGTGTTTTGTCTCACTTGAATCAGCTGACTGCTATAATTGACAAAAACTCAGCTGCTGTGTAATTAAGGGAAACTCAGCTGTTTGTTATATGAGTATAGTCTTAAGTTAATTAGTTTCATTTAACATAAATGATCCTACCTTGATTTGGTTTGTTGGGCTCAGTACAGGAGCCTAGTCCAAATAAGTGGTCCCTACAAGTTTTATTTCAGAAGAGTTAAAAGTTTAACCCAGAACATCTGGATTAAAGCAAAACACAGAAAGATTAATTCTCAGTCTTACCTGCCAGTGGGACCTGGGCCCTTAAATACCCTGAAGGGTTGACCAGAGTTAGCTCACAGTCTGATCCTTTCCTAACTGTAGTTGTTGCAGTTCCAAAAAGCAAGAATTCGGCTTCAGATAACTGACTTGCCCAAGATCGCATTTCTAATTTGAGATGGTGTCAGATTTGGGATCTAGACCTATGTCCATTTTTCATCGAGTGCTTTTCAGCTGTATAATACTATCTTGATGAAATCAAGCACTAAATGAGGAAACATACTCAGAGATTATGTGTATGGAATAATAAGGGAATATCATGGTAGAATCATATTTATGAACATGATTTGAGTATTTTTAACACATTTTGTTTTAGGAAGAGTCACTGTTAAATGTGTGTGTTGTGACTGTATAATAAATAGTACATATTCTCATTGCAAATCATTTTTAAAAATGTGAAGAAATGACAAATTACTAGTCATCTCATTTCATAGTAATATAATATTATAAATATCTTGATACTTGTTAATGCCATTATCTATGTCCTATATACAAAGCGATGTGGAGGCAGGCAAGATAACTGGGCTACAAAGTAGGAAATTTTAAGAATCTGTTACCTTAGTAACAGTTTCTTAGTTTTTTACCTTGATTTAGGGGTTCCATGGTAACAATCTTTTATTCATTTTTTAATTATGAAGGATCACCCTTTCCTACCTTGCTTTTTCCCCTAATTTTTGCTAAATTACTTCTCTTGAAAAATGATACGTTGATTTCCAGTGGGATAACTATATTAACAACATTACAGTTATCTATATTTAGTGAAGAATAAAGGAAGATGAGGTATAAGTTAACTCATGTAGTTTTTATTCTCAAAATTGTGGTATGTTATGCTTTTGGAAATATTAAAAATAGTTTAAACATCACCAGTCTGACTCTAATAAAAGCCCATGTTCTCCATGAAGTTAGTGATTGGAATGGGTGGTTTGTATGAATACATAATTACATCTTTTTAATTTTAAAATGCTGATACTCTGATTCCTTTGCATGTTGGTATATGAACTTATGAACTAATTCTTTGTTATTTTATTCCTAAAATGATAATTGTTTTGGTTCCTAAGTACTAGGCTAACATATCAAAAAATTGCATATGAAATAGTTTTTAGAAAATTTTATGCTATGTAATATAAATAATTTCTGAGGTATGGACATGATATCCCTCAAATTTTCATATTTTTGCCTATTAGTTCATTTTTAGGAAAAACTCAGAATCAAGTTTTTTGTATTTTCCCAACTAAATGTCGTGGAAGCTGTCATCCAAAAACCCTTTCTAGTTTTCAAGGTCCTCACTTTTGAGGATGAGTCCTGTGAAGGAAGAATTCAAATTTACATTCATTGTTATAATTTCTGGCAGCATTTTCATCTACTTGTCTTGTTCAACCATAGAAAGATTTTCTACTATCTCACAAGTTATTTGTGTCTTTTTTGCGTAGTCTCAAGTGATATTATAGTGACAGCACTGAGATGCATCATGGGACCTTTTTTCAGAGTGCTGGTTGGCAGAGTGTCATACTTATGAGATTTTTTTTTAGTATAAGTTTGATAAAGTTATATAACTAAAAAAGCATGCCTATTACTTAACCGTAGAATTAGAGAAGTATTATAATTATTTATAATGAATAAAACTGGAATAAAATGCAGTCCTTTATTGTTCTTCAAGAAATCTTTTATAGGAATAATATTTAAAGTGTTTATTGATTGGGAGTTATTTAGTCCATCATTTATTACCTGGTTCCTTTACTGATTCTTGAGGGCAAAGCTGTGTATAGAGTAGACATAGCAATTACTTTTTATGAATTATATGAATAATTTTAAATTTAATTAATGTTTTAATATGGAAAAATACACAAATTTTTGTTAAACTCAGTATTTTAAAATGTGAGTATAGATATGAAAATTAAAATTTATTAAGTAATTGATGAGTTATATTAAATTTCACTGAAATGCTATTTTCACCCTGAGATTGTTCTAAGCCACATTCTTACCTCTGTACCAGTTTTGTGTATCATTCTTCTGTGAAGACTCACCAAGGTACAAATCCTTTTGACCAGCTTCCCCTTCCTGTAAATTTGCTCTAGTCCTGTAACTCAGTGTGTAGTTACTATTTACTGAGTGCTTTTTTATAGTTTGATTGAGTGCTTAGTTTTTGAGTGCTACGGTGGGTTAAAGCAATTGATACGTAGTTTTTACTCAAGTCACATTAATGTAGAGACAAATAATGAAACAATAACAATTACAGAGTGATGAATGTTTTCATAAAGATGCCCACAGGTATAAGTGGTTAGAGAAATGACAATAAATTGGGGATGTGTGTTAGAGAATGTTTTCCTGGATGAAATAACTCCTAAACTGAATCTTAAAAGATAAGAGCGTCCCATATAAAGGGGATTAAAAGTTTGTTTCAGAATGTACAGAAGCTAAGTGATGTGAGAAGACTTAGTTTTTTTCCTCTGCCTTGTTTCTCCATGTTTGAATCCTTCTTAATAAAAATCATTTCTTTGTATTTTCACACGTCTTTACCCCTTTATCAGTAATTTAAGTGCTTTTCATTCTTTGAGTTCTCTGTACTTCATGATGAGTGATGAATGAAGAGCTTGGTATTCTCCAGATATTTTTCTTCCAGACAGCTTTTTAAAAAATGACCTTCTTTCAGCAGTCTTCTGGCTTTGAGGTGCTATACCTGCTTTATCATAGTTATTCTTTGTTGCCGTTTGCATTAATCTCTAGGATATCTCTTAAGAACTTTTGATGTGTGTCTTACAGTTTTTCTTTCTAGCCTGTCTCTCCCTACGCATCATGGGCAATTTCACTTCACAGGTGAATGTTCCCTCCGGATCAGGCCTCTCAGATTTTTTCCTGTTCTAATGACTTGTATTTGCATGCCATCTTAGCAACTAGCATTTATAGCTAGACATTGAACCCTAGAATCACCATATTGTTTTTGAAATCTTGGAATGCTATATAATTACCTATTCTGATATCAACATACCTTTCTGTGGTCTACTTTCAGTAACATGACAGTTGTTCTTATTGAGGTATCTGGTTTCTTTTTTTATTAATTCTTTATTAAATCATAACTGTGTACATTAATGCATTTATGAGGTATAATGTGCCGATTTGATATACAATGTGTAATACTTACATCTAACTGATTAACGTAACCATCTCCTTGCTGCTTATTTATTTGTTGTTGTATGACATTCATGCTCTATTTTTAATAGTTTAGAAATGTATCATTGCGTTATGCACATTAGGTTAGGTCTCCCCCCCCTCCTTCCTACTCCCTCCTTTCTGGACTATAGTTATGTGTTATGTTTTACCATTCCTATGAATGTGTAAAGGTATTTAGTTTCTTGTATCCCTCCAGTTCATTTTTCTTTCTATGAAGTTCAGACCAATTGAATACTGCTGTAGTTATTCACGTATACTTAAGATTCTTTAGCTTATTTGACCATGGCACTCTTTTTTTAAAAAATAATTTATATAAACATATATGTATATATGCCTACTTGGCAGTGCTGGGGGAGAAAGTCACAGACTCATCTTGACTGATTTATAGAAACCCATGTTCGTTCATTTTATGTGGATTCTTAGTGTCTCTCAGCACATTTTTTTTATTATGTAAACAGTACATGTTTGGAATAGAAAAATTAGAAAATACAAAGGAAACTGATTTCAAGTTAATCTGAGTTACTCTCTGAGAGTTGCCACTTCCAGTATCTTGGTGCAGATGTTTTCCAATGCATATGAAAACTTGTGATCAGGTATGCCGTGATAAGAAGATATGTTTTTTAACTTCTTTTCCTCATTCACACCCTATTCTTAATACTAAAGTAATATACACAAACCCACCCTCTGACATGTTGTTATGCCCAGACCTCGTAATCCCCAAAGACCACCCAGGAGCCGAGTCCGATGCAAAAGCAAAGAGCTTTTATTCCAGCTCGAGCCTGCTCTCTCGGATCCAGGCTGAGAGCCCCGGCTCCCGGGTTACAGGGGCTGTCACTGTGGTTACAAAATGGGTTGGGGTTTTCAACTCTAGCAAGCGTGGGGTTGGCTGCCTACTTCTTACGCTGCCCTATTGGTTAACTGGGGTTTTGGAGACTTTCCTGCTAAGACTTAATTGGCTAGAGTCAGGGTGCAGGTGTTTGAGGTTTTTCTAAGAACCTAGGGCAGTAGGTTGAGGGGCTCTAAGATGGTGGCGGGTTACAAAATGGAGTCACTCCTGTCCTCTCAGTGTCGTCTAAATATTTTCAATGTTGTTGAAGCTCCCTTTGTATCACTTTCCAATCCCATTTGTTTTTCTTCTTTAGAGTAACTCATTTCATTAATATTGTATTTATCATTTCTTTCCTTTTTACATGTTTTTAAAAGATGTGCTTATCTCAATCATTTGTTGTTCAGTTATTTTTTAACGCATTTATAAAATTTATAAAATGAAAGCTTGTGTTTGAATTTTTATGGTATTTTTTCTTTTTTGATTCAACATTATGAATTTCAGTTCATTTATTTGAATGGTTTCCTTAAACCTGACAACAATCTTATTAGACAGAGGTACTATTATTATTTAAACTTTACAGATGTGGAAGCTGAACTCAGCTATGTATTAAGTAACTTGCCGAAGTTTATACATTCAGTGTCAGTGCCCGGATTTTAACTCAGCTGGTGGATCTCAGACCAGACTCGCTACCATTATACAGCACTTACCTTCACTGTTACTCAGGGCAGTGCACACTAGATTGCGATGCTTACTGTCCATGGATACCTTCCTTCCACCTACTTATTATATATACATTTACAGGTGTTTTAAAATACCAAGAAATGATGTGCAGCAACATTGGGTGCAGAAACATCTTTAAAAGGCTGGGGGAAAATAACATTGAATCTAGTAATCCAAAAAAATTAACCTTTTAGAATAAGATAAAAATGAGGACACTTTTAGGCTTATAAGGACTTAGAAACCATGCTGTTCATAGATCATTGCTGAAAGAATTACTAATGGATGTACTCTAGCAAGAAGAGCAATGAACTGAGATAAAATAATGGATATAGGGTGTAGTGATGCACAAAGAAAACAGTAAAACATGAGGCTAAATTCAAATACAATTGAAAATTTTACATGGGCATTTGGAGAGGAAGTATAGAGGAGAACAAAATATAATAATATGCTAAGGTTCTGGTCCTTTCTGGAAGAAGATAGATTCACTCAGTAACATTGGACTTGGCTAGTAAAAAATAGGTCTGTGTATAAACTCTTACTAATGCCACTTGTAAGCATTAACTGTGTGGTAGATACTTTGTAAACATTTCACATGGATTGTTACAGTGGTCCCCAACCTTTTGGGCCCCAGGGAGTGGTTTTGAGGAAGATAATTTTTCCACAGATTGGGCATGGAGCAGGTGGTTTGGGGATGATTCAGTGCATTACATTTCTTGTGCACTTTATTTCTATTATAACATTGTAATATATAGTGAAATAATTACACAACCCACCCTAACACAGATGCAGCTTAATCTCTGAGCAATTGTTTTATTAACGGTCTCCGTGCAGTGAGAATCCTCTGCTGCTGATGGTCTGTATTTGCAGCCACTCCCCCAGCACTAGCATCCCCCTGTAGCTCTATCTCAGACCATCAGGTATTCGGTTCTCAGGATCCCCCCCATGTGCTGTTTACAGCTGGGTTCACGTTCCTGTGGGAATCCATGCTGCTGCTTATCTAAAAGGAGGCGGAGTTAGTGCAGGTGGTGGAGCTGCTGCTCAGACGCACGAAGCTTTGCGCCCACTGCTGCACCCTGCCTCGCAGGCCACAGACGGGCGCTGGTCCTTGGCCCGGGGGTGGGGACCGAAGGATTGAAGGTGTGTGTGTGTGTAAATGCCCACATATGTGTGTTCATAAATATAAAGATATATATTTACAGATTTCAAAAGCACGGATCCTTTAGAAGGTAGAAGGGAAGGGCTTGAGAGGAGGAAGTGTGAAAGTTCAAGGCACTCTTTGCTTCATCTTCATAATGTTATTGAAGAAAAAACTTCCTTAACATATTTCATAGTTAGGTGTTTCTTTTTTTAAGTAAATATGCCAATGATACCGATAGTGGATAAAACTGTCATCTTTTATTTCCCTCTCTTTTTTGGGTGTGTGGCAACAATGGTAGCATAGTTTTTTGTTGTCATTAAAGAGATAGAGTCTTAGGATTGTGCTCAGGTGGGACTCTAAAATCTTGGACCCAAGCAATCTTTTTGCCTCAGCCTTCTGAGCAGCTTGTGGCATAGTTCATGAATCCCTACAAAATTCTCAGTAAAACAGAGCTACTGGGGTCACTGAAGGAAGTGACAAATGCTGGCAAAGTTGTGCTGAAAAGGGAACAGGGAACTCTTAGGATTGGTGGGAATGTAAACTAGCACAACCATCGTGAAGAACAGTGTAGAGGTTCCTCCCAAAACTAAAAGTAGACCCGCCACTGCCATATTATCTAGAAATCCCACCATTGCGCCTATATTTAAAGAAAAGGAAATGAGTGTGTTAAGGAGATACTTGAATCACCATGTTTATGATAGTACTGTTCCCAATAGCCAAGATACGCAGTCAAATCAAATGTTTATCAACAAATGAATGGGTAAGGAAAGTGTGGAATATGTACAAGGGACACTATTACGTTATTAAAAAAATGAAATCCTGCCTTTTTGGGCAAGATGGATGGAACTGGAGGTCCTCATGTTAAATGAGATCTCACTGATATGTGGGAACTAAATGAAAAAGGTAAAGAGTAGAATGGTGGTTACCAGAGGCTGGGAAGGGTAGTCAAGGAGGAGGATGGGGAGAAGTTTGTTAAAGGACAGAAAATAACAGCCAGATAGGGTTAATAAGTCTAGTGTTCTGTAGTGCTGTACAGGGTGACTATCGCTAACAATAATTCATTGTATATTTTCAACAGCTAGAAGAGGAGTTTGGAATTCCCAAAAGAAAGAAATGATGAATGTTTGAAGTGATAAATATGTTGATTACCTTGATTTGAGTATTACACATTATGTGTATTGAAATACCTCTCTGTACTGTATAACTATGTACAATTATGTGCCAATTAAATATTAAAATAGTTGATAGTATATCCCACTGCCTGTGAGTGGGTTGGGTCCATCGCTGGACAGCAGCAAGGATGATGGGAGAATAGCTGATGACAAGAGTGATTAAAGGCAGAGAGACTGTGAGTTGTCCTGAGGTCTGAGATCTGAGGAGTTCACAGATTACCAAAGAGAGGTGCTCTCGGAACGGAGAGCTCACCAGTCTGAATACAGTAGTTGTATTGGAGGGAGCCCCAAACTGTGGGCACAAGGGGAGGCTGTGGAAGGCTCTCAGAGTACAGGAGTTCCTTGAGCCTTTAGTATTCTCTAAAATGCTCAACAAAATTAAATTCTGTAAGGAGGAGAAATTTATGGGAACAAACACATTTTGATCAGGGCAGGAGCCCTGAGTAAAGGAGAGAGATCATACAAAAACCTAGTAGGCGAGGGACTGGAGATGTGTCATTGTAAGCAGCAGAGTCTCCTACGTTTTCATGTGTCTTGGTAACAGTGGTGAGCTGGGAACTTTATGCCGTGTCCACTTCTCTTTTTTTAGTAGTTGAAGAGAAACCATCTAATTTAAACATGTGCATTTAAAATGATTGTACTATCAGTCCACACAATGATACTGTGAGATAAAAGAGACTAATGACTGAGTAACTTACCCAGGGAAAATGAAGAAGTGAATGGTGACGGTCAGAGGAAGACACTAACCAAAAATTACACGCTGAGATAATGGACAGTGATAGCAGCTCTGAAGAATGCTGTAAGAAACAGAAAAACTCACGAATGAGATGGCTAGGCAGTAAGAACATGTAAAGATACCTAATAGAACTTCGGGAGAATTAAAAATAGCAGTGAAAAATTAAGAGTCAATTAGATGGAACTAAGGAATTGGCAGCTCAGAAAGTGCAGCAAGGAAAGCGCAATATAAAAAGGATAAGAATGAAGAAAATCATATTAAACTGGAAAGATGCAGGTTTCTGGGAAGGTATGGAAGACGAGCAAAGAAGAAAATAAGGATAATGGGAGTTTCCATGGAAGATGATGTTGCTGATTAATTTCAGTAGTGCTTAGAGCGGGATCATTACGAGTGCCTGATAGAGGGGATTAAACACACACACACACACATATATTTCAGACAAAGGGAAGTGTTAGGATAAACATACAAACCTTTCTAATTGCCACAAGAAATATAAAAGAGAGGAGATACATGCACCTCAGCTTGGTATTTCTGAAATATTTATAAAAGATGTTCTTATAAAATTGTAGGATACAACTGAGAACATACATTAATCCTATCAATAAAAAATGAGCTTAATTCATCTATTGAAATAAAAGATTTCCAACTTGGCTAATAAGGCAGAATTCACCTGTATGTTATATATAAAAGCCTTGTACATGCTAAACGTGAAAATGACTCAAAGTTTAATACAACAGAAGTGGTCAGAAAAGTACCAGACTTACATGTAAATAAAGAGAAGCCAAGAATTGTAGTTTTGATAACAAGGTAGAATTCAGATTAAAAACCATTAAGAAAAAAAAAAAAACATTAAGAAAAGCAATTTATAATGCTGAAGACATTTAATAATGTGAATTATTCTTGTACATGGTATGTCTGGTCAGCTTTTAAAAAGAAACTAGAATGTGCAAGGAGGAAAAGATAGACACATTAATAATTGGAAACTTTAACATTTTCTATTCAAGCCACATCACATTTATGAAACAAATGTTTGGAGGATATACCTTTAAAATGTGATTGATAGATTTGATCTCATTTATATTAAACTATAAACACTGACATTAGGGGATCCTATCTTGTTATTAAATGCACCTTGAGCATTAATGAACATTGAACATACAAACCTTCAGTAAATTCAAAAAAAGCTTTAGGCTCAAGTGGCTAAGGCGCCAGGCACATACACCTGAGCTGGCGGGTTCAAATCCAGCCTGGACCCGCCAAACAACAAAGACAGCTACAACCAAAAAATAGCCAGGCATTGTGGCGGGCGCCTGTCGTCCCAGCTACTTGGGAGGCGGAGGCAGGAGAATCGCCTAAGCCCAGGAGTTGGAGGTTGCTGTGAGCTGTGATGTCATCGCACTCTATCCAGGGCTACAGCTTGAGGCTCTGTCTCAAAAAAACAAAAACAAAACAAAAAAAGCTTTAGTGAATTGCAAAGAGTGGAAATAATATAAACAGCATTCTCTAAGCACAATGCAGTGAACTGAACAAACTCAATCCAACACGGCAAGAAAGGATGATTATGCATAGGAAAAACGTGGATAAATAGAAAACACAAAGATGGCAGAAAAGTCTGATATATTAATCTAAATAAATGGGATCTCCTATACATGAAGTGTATGACTGAGATAGTTACGTGGGAAAAAAGAAAATGCAGGGCACGTGCTTTATGTGAGAGGTGTGTACGTGGGCAAAGGATGAAGCACGAGGCAGACAGAGAGGAGCTACCCTCCTCAGAAAGACGAGGCGTCTCTGCTTCCCATCTGGGAGGCCGTTCTTTGTGGATTAGGGATATGTTAGTATTTCTGTAGAAAATATCAGTGCATTTATTTGATCTGCATGGTAGCTTAAATATTTCAGCAAGTCCACTAGTCAACAGAAAAATCATAATAATACCACTGGGCACATGATGTGACAAAGGTGCTACGTGGTTACAGATCTAAAAGGAGAGAATTTAGAACAATTTAGATTAATTTCTAACATTTCTGAATTAACTCTAAAAGAAGTGTTAATAGAACAAACGGTGCAGATTTGCAAAGTTGATATAATGCAGTTATGTACAAGATAGACTAAAAATAGAGCTTTTGTCTTTATTTTTACAAAGCTTAAGAGAGTTAAAAAATAATCTAGCATTTTATGATATTTATTGTTTTGCTAATTTTTTATTACTTCATTTATTATGTATCTATTGTTTGCTTAGTTAATATTATTATGAACTGTATGTTAAGTACTATGTGAAGCGTTACATGTAAAATGGTGAACTGTATTTTGGGAGATAATTCTCCATTGTGTTTTTGCATATCTCATCATTGTTTAATATAGATAAACATTGTTTAATTAATCTAAATAATCATTGATATATATCTTTTCAAGGATATAGATGGTTTGTTTAGCAAATAGCCTTGTAACATAGACATACTTTGGGGACAGCGAAGATTTTTTTTTTGTGACCATGATAATAAAGATGTCCTCTTCAGAGGCAAAGATTGGGAAGATTTTCTAGCAGTTACTTGAGAACATTGGAGTTTTGTAACTCTTGCTTTTGTTATGAAGTTTGTTAGGGCATATGACTCAAGGGAGAAAATAGCCTAAATTCTGGATTTACATGTCTGGGCTTCCTCTTTTGATATGGTTTTGCAGTTTCCCATTGTCTTGGTAGTTCTCTCTGATGTCCTCAAATACTGTTTTTATATTTCATCCCTCTTTTCTGATTCTCAGTATGAGTCATTTGCTGAATAACTAAATCATTTTATTCAAGCATTTATTGAATGGCAGATGTGTGCACGGTGCCAGAGGAATAAAGACTACAAAGCGGAAGAAATTCTCTGTTCTCCATGGAGGTTACATTCTAGGGACAGTTGGTATGAAATAAACATACACCTAAAATACACAGCATCTCAAAATGTGGAAGTCTCTGCAGTGGGCATAATGCAGGAACAGATAGCGTGAGTGCTGCATCTTGAGAGCTGTTTTAAGTACAGTAGTGTAGGAAAAGCATCTTTGATCAGGTGACATCTGAAGAGAGACCTGAAGGGAGATAGCCATAAAGATACTGGGCAGAGGGAACAGAAAGTATAAAGACCCTGCAGCAAGAACGATTTGAAAGTGTCCAAACAGCAGTGTGGCTGGAGTGGAAACTGGTGGGTTAACTCTTGACTTTGAGAATGCTGTATCAATTGGATTTTATTGGAACTGAGTTGGGAAGCCATTGGAGTGTTTTGAGTGCAGGAGAGACATGATCTGCTTAGCATGCCTATTGCTTCTATTAAATCTGATATTTTAGCACCTTAAATGCACTGTGGGTGATGAGGTTGGATTGAGTAGTTTCTTTCAGTATCCCAGACGAGAAGGAAATACATTTTCAGATCAGGGTGGTAGCAGTACAAGTAGAAAGAATTGACCATATTTTATATACTATTTGGAAGGTACAAGTAACCCCATTTGCTAGACATTTGGGTCTAGGGGTGTGAGAAGGAAAGGAGCTGAGAATGATACTGAAGTTTCTGGTTGACTGACTGGACAGATGACTTTGCCGTTGACTGACACTGGGAAGTCTGCTAAAGGATTCAATTGATGGGGGGTGGGATGGAAAGAAGATCAGAATTTGTGCTTGGCCCCATTAAGTTGTATGTACTTATTACCCATCTGAGAGGAGAGGACAAGTACATGTTGTATAGTGCTATAAATGACATAATGTGTTTAGCTGCAGAACGATGAAATCATACAGTGCTGTAGGTAGTGTGGTCAGGGAATGGCCCTTTGCAGAGGCAGCAACTCAAACTGAGAACAGCAGTATTAGAAGAAGTCTCGTAGAGAGCCAGCAAAAGAGCATGGCACAGAGGGAGCCCTGAGTGAAAGGCCTGGGAGTTGGGGGAAACCTGCCCTTTGGAGAACTGACCTATGTGACTATTTTGTATAGTGCTTGTTCACAGTAGCTACATAGCAATTTTTTTTTATTAAATAAAGTGATAAAGCTAGAATTAAACTGGAATGTTTATTTTCCAGTAGGGTTGTTTCCATTTGTAGACTATTTTTTACATGAAACTATGTTTTTAATTCCCTTGGGTGATATGTAAGTGTGGAATTTCTGGGATCAATGTGTAAATGAATCCGTAAGTGTTATAAGAAACTTAAACCATTGTAAGAAACTTGCTTAATTGTTTTCTGGGTGGCTGTCATTTTGTATTGGTAAAAGGTGTGTGTGAGAATCCCACTTATTTCTTATCCTCTGCAGCACTTCGTATTGTCAGTCTTTTCGGTTTGAATATAGTAGATATATAGTGATAGTTTACTGTGGTTTTAGTTTGTATCTTCTTAATAACTGGTGACATTAAGTATCTTTTCATGTACTTTAAAAATTTTTTTTGACATATCAGTTTACCTCTTTTGCCCACTTGAAAAACTTGGGTTGTTTGACTTTTGGTTATTGAGATGTGTGAGATTTTTATATATTCCGGGTATGAGTTCTTTATTGGGAGAGCAAGATAATTTGCGAACATAGGCAGTCTCTGAGTTACAAACATCTGCCATGTACAACTCATACTTACAAACGGAAGCTATTACAGTAAGTCCTTAAGTTACAAACATATGACTGACATGTGACTCGCACTTATGAATACAAGCTATATTACAGGTAATAAGGCAAATGTACCTGTTCCAACTTATGTACAAATTCAGCTCAAGAACAAACCTACTGAACCTATCTTATTCATAACCTGGGAACTGCCTATATTTCTTCCCAGACTGTGTTTTATTTTTTCATGTTCTCAGTAAGGATAATAATTTTGCATAAGTCTAATTTATCATTTTTTTTGTATGTGGTTATTCTTTGTGGCCTATTTTTAAAATATTTTCCTGAGCTAAGAGGAAAGGTTTTTCCTTGAAGTATTATAGATTTTTATCCCTTATGTTTTCATATAATATAAAGTAAGGGTCAAGGTTCATTTGGACACCCAGTTTCTCATTATTTGTTATAAGTAATGTTCTTTCCCTGTTATTTATCTTGACATGTTTGTCTAATATCAATTGATCATCTATTGATTTTTTTTTTTAATTTGTGTGGGTTTATTTCCTTTTACTCTTTCATTTTTCTTGCTATTTGGCATTTGATTGGACATCCAATATATTGCTTAGTAGAAGTAGTTGGAGAGGACATCCTTGCCTCGTTCCTAATCTTAGGTCAAGTGTAAGCAGTCTTTCATCATTTAATATGAGGCTAGCTGTAGGTTTTTTATAGATGCCTTTTATATGGTTGAGGATGATCCTTGCTATTTCTAGTTTGCTGAGAGTTTTTATAATGAATAGGTTTGAATTTTGTCAAATACTTTTCTATATCTTTTGAGATGGTTATATGACTTTTTTTTATAGTCTGTTAATATGGGGAATTATGTTCTTGGATTTTTTTTTTTGATTGATTGATGATCTATCGTACATTCTTGGGATAAAACCAGCTTGGTGATAATGTCTGATATTTTGGTTTCAATATGTTGGTGGATTTTCTTTGATATATATTTGAAGTCCTTTGTTTCTATATTCATGAGGGTAATTTGGCTACAGTTTTCTTTCTTCTGGTATATTTTTCTTTTTTTTTAAATCATGATATTGTTGGCCCACAAGTTTAGTATTCCCTCTGCTGAAATTTGGTAAAAGATTGTGTAAAATTGATAGTAACTCTTTCATAAGTGATTGATAGAATTAATCTGTGAAATCATCTAGGTCTGGGGTTTTGGTTGCAGGAAGCTTTGTAACTTACAAATTTAATTTCTATAATAGATACAGGACTGTTTAGGTTGCCTATTCTTAAATAATCTTTGGTAGTTTATGTCATTCAAAGAATCTGTCTTTTTCATGTAAGTCAAATTTATAGACATAAAGTTGTTCAGAAGAATCATTTACTGTTTTTATAGTGTCTACTTCTACCGATCTATAGTCATAACTCTTTTTTTTTAATGCTAATTTGTGTTTCCTCTTTTTCTCTCCCTCTACACTCCCAAACTCCCCTCCCCCTTCCTTTTCTTGATTGATCTCGATAAATCAAAGAATTAGCATTTGGTTTCATCAGTTTTCTATGTTGTTTTGCTGGGTTTTATAATTTGATTTTTTTTCTCTTGTTTTAGTTATATATTTTTTCTTTGACTTATTTTGGTTTAATTTGTTCTTCATTACTAGTTTTTCATTTTTATTATTTTTATTTTTTTGAGACAAGAGTCTCACTCTGTGATGTTTGATAGAGTGCCATGGTGTCTCGACTCACAGCAACCTCAAACTCTTGGGCTCAATGGATTGTCTTGCTTTAGCCTCCCAAGTAGCTGGGACTACAGGTGCCCACCACATTGTCCACATATTTTTATTTTTATTATTTTTTTTATTGTTGGGGATTTATTGAGGGTACAAGAAACCATGTTACACTGGTTGCATTTGTTGGGTGAAGTCCCTCTTACAATCGTGTTTTGCCCCCAAAAGGTGTGGCACACACCAAGACCCCAAGACCCCACCCCCCTCGCTCCTTCCCTCTCCTTGCT
>CAUYON010047251.1:0-27951 GCA_963573935.1 Arctocebus calabarensis
AGGGTAGGGAAGGGAGGGGGGAGGTTGAGGTGGAGGGAGGGTAATTGGTAGAGCCACACCTACGGTGCATCTTAGAAGGATGCAAACCTTACTAAATGCAGAATACAAATGTCTTCATATAATAACTGAGAAAATGCCAGGGAGGCTCTGTTAATCGGTTTGATGAAAATAGTTCAGATTGTATATGAAACCAGCCCATTGTACCCCTTGATTGCACTATTGTACACAGCTTTAATTTAATAATAGAGTCAATAAAAAAATTTTTTTCTAATATTATCCTGCTCAGGCTGGTCTTGAACTTCTGAGCTCAAGCAATCCTCCTGCCTCAGCCTCTCAGAGTACTAGGATTGCAGGCATGAGCCACCATGTCCTGCCCAAAATGCTTTTTATTCCAAAATCTTTAAAGTGAGAAGACAGCCAGCCTAAAATTTCTACTCATTTCTGTTTATGGCTGTAGAAATGGGGCAGTGGTGACAGATAATCATGAGGGAGGAGATGAGACAATGGATTACTCTAAATCATGAAAGCACAAGGGTAGGGGCATAGGATGAAGGTACACACCAACCAGATGTGTTTTGGAGATGAGAGGGGTTCAAAGGATTTACTCACACTCCAAGGATAGACATTACTAATAGAGGTCAGACTTAAACTTGAAGCTGAATCCATCTTCTGGCAGCAGAGACAACTTCTCAAACAAACCTGCTCTTGTAACTAGGGGAGGATAGGCAAATTCTTTCTGTAAAGGGACAGACAGTAAATATTTTAGGCCCTGAGGGTTACACAGTCTTTATCACAATTCAATTCTGCTGTTATTGTGCAAACGTAGCAATAAATAATATGCAAACAAGTGAACAAGGCTATTTTCCAATAAAATTTTATTTATGAACACTGAATAAAAAAAGAAATTTATGGGGCATGAGTTAGTGGAGACTGAGTATAGCTCGCTACTTTCAGACTCAGAGAAATAAAGAAAATTACACTTTTCTCCTGGTAATACTTAATGAAAATCATACTTGCTCTAGCCCATCTCAAATTAACCTCCTCTTCCTTATCATTTCCATTGCTCTCCACTGCCCTCCAATTTTGACATAGACTTTGGCATTTCATAACTTGTTGTTCCTTGGTTTACTCAAGAAGAGTCAAGTTCTGTGACCTGGTAGGTGGTATTTTTGCTTTAATATGAATTTTGATCATGAGAACTTTGCAGATGGTGGAAAACCAAAATGGATTATTGGTAAGTGAGCCTAACAGAGTGGTGGCCCCCAAATTTCTTTGTAAGGGAAGTTTAGGGACTGCACTCTGGTTTATGGGGGTTGCCTGAACAACATTACATTTAATCAAGAAAAATTTAGCAACATTTACTAAAGATACATACTCATTACATAAGAATCAGAGAATGTCAATTGTTCATATGAAAGAATCCCTTTTTATTGTTATTAATTTAGTTTCTTGGAAGGGAACTTTTAGAAAGAGAGGCTTCTGCCCTTTATTGGAATTACTTCTAACCCTAACCCTGCATCCAAAGCTCACTATTCCTTTCTCACTATCAAGTTTACAATAACTCCAGTGATATAACAAAAATGTTCATGAGAAGAAAGGCAATAATGCTAGTGACTGCAATAAAGAAAAACTAAGGGCTCGGCACCTGTGGCTCAATAGGCTAAGGTGCCAGCCACGTACACCTGAGCTGGCGGGTTCGAATCAAGCCCAGGCCCGCCAAACAACAATGACAGCTGCAACCAAAAAATGGCCGGGTGTTGGCGGGGGCCTATAGTCCCAGCTACTTGGGAGGCAGAGGCAAGAGACTCGCTTGAGCCCAGGAATTGGAGATTGCTGTGAGCTGTGATGCCACGGCACTCTATCCAGGGTGATAGCTTGAGGCTCTGTCTAAAAAAAAAAAAAAAAAAAGAAAAAGAAAAAAAGAAAAAGTAAGAAAGTCTGAGAAAGTAAAAGTATTTGTATTTTGAGGATTAACAACTATTTTATATATGTCTCCTGTGACTGTCAAAAATCTACCCAAAAATATACAGATTACAGAATTTGAAAAGGGGGAACACCCACAATGTCAAAATAACAAAATTAACATTTTGGAATATATGCTTCTGGTCCTTTTTCTGTGTGCTTCAAATATTGAGATGATAGGACCTTACTTTTTTTATCTAACATAGTGATGGCAAGTTTCCAAATCAATAAAAACACTTCCAACAAATATGTTTTCTATTACATTGCATTAAAGTTACAAAATGTACTTAAAATTTGCTTAATTGGCCACTATTTTTCCAGTTTCATTACATTATAAATACCACTATAATAATCATTGTATGAATAACATGTAAACTAAAATTTCACATTTGTAGGGCTATGTCTGTATACAGACACATACACGTAAATCTATATACATATACAAGTGTGTATAAGCAGAACTACTGCATTAAAAAATTATAAATATTTAGAAATCTGTCAATTCATGTTACAAAGTGTTTTCTGGAGAGGTTACTGTAATTTGTCCTCCCACTAGCTGTAGAAGAGAATGCCCATATCACTGTAACCTTACTAACATTGAAAATTACCTTTTTTTTTTGCAATTTTTGGCAGGGACTGGTTTTGAACCTGCCACTTCCAGCATATGGGGCCAGCACCCTACTCCTTTGAGCCACCAGGCACTGCCCTGAGTATTATCATTTTTAATAATTTGATTTTGATGGGAGCATTTTGATTTAAATCTACCTTGTATTTTAAAATGTTATTTATTTAATGTTTTAAGAGACAGACAGGGTCTTGACCTGTTGCCTAGGCTAACATGCACTGGCCCAGTAACAGCTCACTGTAGCCTCAAACTCCTGGGCTTACGTGATCCCCCATCCTGAATCAACCAAGTAGTCTGAACACCAACTAATTTATTATTTTTTTTTTTGTAGAGACGGGTTTTACTTTGTTGCCCAAGTTGACCTCAAACTCATGTGCTTAAGCAATCCTCCTGCCTTGACCTCCCAAACTGCTGGGGTTACAAGTGTTAGCCACCACACCTGACTTTCCTTGTAATGTTTTAAGAACTATTTGTTAAATAAATACTCTCTTCATCACTGATTTACCTAAAATGATTATAGACAATATGGTCATTTTTTGAGCTCTCTCTGTCCTATCCATCAAATTTTAGTGAATAAGTCATCACTTATAATTTCATAGCAGATTTTACTACCTGGCAGAACTAGTCTATGCCATTGGTCTTTTCTGTATAGTCCTCAGCTAATTTTTACCTTTTTAGAACACTTTCAGATTTTATTTCTGCTATAGCACCAACTATGTTTTGCCTTAAATTATGGTAAATTATACCATTAGATAATTCATCTCCCTGAAGAAACAAAAAGATCCTTGAAGATGGAGATTTTAAAATCTCCTTTTTCAATGTCACTCTTTCTATGTCATGATCATTTACTCACAGCACCTTCTGAAGTCCTTTAACTATGAGTCATTGGTTTCTATCACAACCAACTCTAAAACAGTCTATATTCTCCATTTCTGAATTTCCTAAAATCTCGAAGAAGTTCCTATGTCTCTATTTCACTTTCCTCAGTTACCATACAGTCACATCCAGCAATTGCTCAAACAGAGAGCATAAAGAATTAGTGATCACTTTGTTTTTTCTTTTAGAGACAGTCTCATACTGTGTCCAAGCCTAGAGTACAGTGGGAAGATTACAGGTCACTGAAGCCTTGAACTCCCTGGCTCTAGTGATCCTCCTGCCTCAGCCTCCTAAGTAGTTGGGAATACCGGTGCCTGCCACCATGCCTGGCTAATTTTTGTCATTATCTTTTCTCAGAGATGGAGTCTTGCTATGTTCCCCAGTCTAGACTCAAAACTCTTGGCCTTAAGGATCCTCCCACCTTGACCTCCCAGAGTGTTGGGACTACAGGCATGAGTGTCCATGCCCTCTCTTGAGGGTAACTGGCTCAGTGTACTCCCCTATACATACTCCCCACACTAATAGGCATATTGAAAGATGAGTTGACAAAAGAACTGTGGTTACTAATAAGATTCATCACTACTTTGAGGATGAAGACACCAGGGAGCCCTAGACTGACACTAACTCTGTCATCCAGGACTTTTACTGTCTCTGAAAATAGTGCCAAAGTTCACAGAGAATATTTTATTTTATTTTATTTTTTGAGACAGAGCCTCAAGCTGTCACCCTGGATAGAGTGCAGTGGTATCACAGCTCACAGCAACCTCCAATTCCTGGGCTCAAGCGAGTCTCTTTCCTCCGCCTCCCAAGTAGCTGGGACTACAGGTGCCCACCACAACGCCTGGCCATTTTTTGGTTGCAGCCATCATTGTTGTTTGGCAGCCCGGGCTGGATTTGAACCCACCAGCTCAGGTGTACATGGCTGGAGCCTTAGCCCGTTGAGCCACAGGCGCCGAGCCACAGGAAATATTTTAAAACCAAATAAGTGACCCTTTATTTCCTTAAGAAATTCATTTGGTCAAAGCAGCAGTTTCTAAATCAAGTTATGCTTTGGAAGCACCTGATAATAAAAAATTTGGATGCCTTAATACTATAGGCAGAGTTTGACTCTATAGGCCCAGGGCAGGAACCAGGAATCTGGTTTTTCTTTTACTTTCTTTTTTGTTTTTGTTAAATTTAATTCCCTTGGTGAATCTAATAAAGCCGTTTGGGACTACTAGGCTAAAACATGTTGTTAAGGAGGCTGAGATCATTGCAATACATTCACTCATCTTTTAAAAGACTTAAACAGTCTGCAGAATTCTATTTTAACCTATTACCTGTTGTAGAGGACCTGGAGGAGTTGATTCGCAAGTAACTTGACACTACTACAGAGATGATGAGAAAAACACAAGGGCCATCTGTATTGGGATCCATTAGTTTACAAATCTTCAAGACTGTACTTGTAACTCCTGGCTCAAGAAGGCATGCCCAGGACTGGCCTCCATGTAGCCGAGGAGAGAATACTAGATAGAGATAGGAACTAAAGGATGCCAGATAAGCTTCATCTCACCTTACCCTCGCCCACCTGACCAACTCCTTGCCAAATTATCTCTCCTATTGACAGTATAACTGCCTGAAATCTTATACTTAAAAATTAATTCCTTTGAGTCATTCCCTAATCATTTTATTAATTTTTCATGATAACTGAACATTCATAATTACAAGACAGGATACTAATCTCTGGTAACAGGGATGTGAGAACTCAGTCCCTGTCCTTGGGGTGTTGAAATCCAGTGGACACAGCAAGGATTTGGTCTGTGAGAGAAGAGCCTTAGGAACCCAGAAGAGAGGGTTAAATAAAGTGAAAGTCAATAAGCAAACATTGCTATGTAATATTCTGCTCTATTAGCATTTCACAGATAACATATTTTTACAAGTCAAAGGCTGGTGGAAACCCACAGTCAAGCAAGCTTATCAGTGTTGTTTTCCCAAAGCATGTGGTTATTTTATGTCTCCGTATTACATTCTGGCAATTTTCTCAATATTTTAGTCCTTTCCATCAACATTATATTGGTTATGGTGATCTGTGATCAGTGATCTTTGATGTAACTGCTGTAATTATTTTGAGGTGCCATGAACTAGACACATGTAAGGTGGTGAAGTTAACTGACAGATGTTGGGTGTGTACTGACTGATCCTTTGACTCTACTCACCCATCCTCTCCCTCTCCTCAGGCCTTCCCATTCCCTGAGACACAACAATATTGAAATTAGGCCCTTAATAACCCTACAATTACCTTTAGGTGCTCACATGATAGGAAGAGTCACATGTCTCTCACTTTGAATCAAAGCTAGACATGATTAAGCTTGGTGAGGATGGCGTGTTGAAAGCTGAGACAGGCTGAAAGCTCAGCCTCTTGTGTCAAAGAGCCAAGTTTTGAATGCAAAGGAAAAATTCTCAAAGAAAATTAACAGTGGACACACAAATGATTAGAAAGTCATTACTAATCTTACTGTGAATATGGAGAACCTTTGAGTGGTCTGGACAGACGATCCGAGTAGCCACAACATTCCCTTAAGCCAAAGGCTGATCCAGAGCAAGCTCCCAACCCTCGTCAATTCTATAAAGGGTAAGAGAAGTGAGGAAGCTGCAAAAGAAGTTTGAAGCCAGCAGAAGCTGGTTTATGATATTGAAGGAAAGAAGCAGTCTCCGTAACATGCAGTGTAAGGAGAAGCCGCAGGTACTGATAGAGAAGATGCAGTAGCTTGTCCAGAAGGTCAAGCTGAGATCAGTGAGGGTGGTGGCTACACTAGACAACACATCTTCAATGTAGACAAAAACAGCCTTCTATTGGAAGAAAATGACATCTAGGTATTCACAGCTAGAATTCAAAGCCAGGCTTCAAATCTTCAAAGGACAGGGTCTCTTTTGTTTAGGGTCTGATGGAGCTGGTGACTTTTCAGTCGAAGCCAAAGCTCGTTTGGCATTCCAAAAGATCCTAGGACTGTTAGGAATTATGCTAAATCTACTCTGCCTATTTTCTACAAATGGAACAATGAGGCCTGAATGAAAGCACATCTGTTTATAGCATGGTTTACTGAACATTTTATCCCCACTGTTGAGACCTACTGCTCATTAAAAAAGATTCCTTTCAAAATATTACTGCCCACTGACAATTCACCTGGTCACCTGAAAGTTCTGATAAAAATGTACAAGGAGATTAGTGTTGTATTCATGCCTGCTAACATAGTATCTCTTCTGTGCCCCATAAGCAAGCAGGAATTTTGACTTTCATGTCTTGTTATTTATGAAATACATCTTGCAAGGCCACAGTTGTAAATAGATAGCAGCTCCTCTGATTGATCTGGGCAGTGAAAATTGAAAACTTTCTGGAAAGAATTCACCATCCTACATGCCATTAAGAACATTTGTGGGTGACTTGGGGTCAGACCTGGCATCCATCCACAGAAGCATGGCTCTCTTGGTGCTCCTAACCCTTCTCATGCAGGCTGTGAGGTGGGCTGAGATGGATGTTCCAGGTCTGGAGCCGTCCTCGGTGCCCATACCAACCCATGTTACAGTTAAGTCCTATAACATGAACCCTAATGTCTCTGAGGAATAACCAACCATGCCACAGAGCCCTGTTTTTACTACCCAGAGATGAACAGTGGACTGATGTCTGTGTCAATACTTCTCATCATTATTGTTTTATTTTTAAATATGTCAGTGATCCAACACATTCTCTCTGGATTAGAGTTAAAGCTCAGGTTGGACAAAAAGAATCTGACTATGGCTCAGTGCCTGTGGCTCAGCGGGCTAAGGCGCCAGCCACGTACACCTGAGCTGGCGGGTTCGAATCCAGCCTGGGCCTGCCAAACAACAATGACGGCTGCAACCAAAAAATGGCCGGGCGTTGTGGCGCCTGCCTGTAGTCCCAGCTACTTGGGAGGCAGAGGCAGGAGACTCGCTTGAGTCTAGGAATTGGAGGTTGCCATGAGCTGTGATGCCACAGCACTCTATCCAGGGTGACAGCTTGAGGCTCTGTCTCAAAAAAAAAAAAAAAAAATCTGACTATGTAGAATCAAAAGAATTTATTTTGTGTAAACATGGAAAAATGGGACCACCTAAACTGAATGTCACAAAGCAGGAAAACCAAACCATTATTGACATAGCTGACCCTTTAATTATTGTAAATGGAGAACAGGGAGCTGTGTCTTATGACGTATTTAGCTGTTACAAATTCATGTACACAGTGCATGTGATAGTGAATGGAAGTTAGACAAGAGAGATACTATCTATACAGACAATGGAAGATGATGGCAACAAGACTGGGTGCCAGATGAGGATTCCAGCATCCTCAGTGAATTCTCAGTACTGTGTTTCAGCAGAAGGAGCCTCCAACAAAAGGGGTCTTAAAAGGGAAGGGTCAAAAGAAGTTTGTATTACCGTTTTCAGTAAGAGCATAAAAGATTCTGTTTGGATTCCAGTTTGTGCTTCGTTCCTGGCCTTTCTAGTAGTTAGCCTAGTATTTGTCTGTGACCATATTAAGAAGATTAATCCATTTTGGAAGAAAACATAATGTTACCCAAGTCCTTGCTTTCCGTGGTAAGAAAAGTTCTTCAGAGACAAAACCTGAATCATAATATGTATTGCTCATCACATCATACCAGCCATTTGTTCCAGAAAAGGAGAAGGTGATCTGTGAAGAGCAGTTGTCCCCAGAACAGTTTCAGGCATGCATACTGAGGACAGTTCAGGAGAAGCAGTACACAGAGAAGAGCCTTCCAGTGAAATAGAAGTGGTGACTATTGAAGAAACTATTTCTGACTTGGTAGCCTCCTGACTACGATAAAAAGAGAGGATTCTTCGCCTTTAAGTAGTAACCAGTCTGAACCCTGCAGTGTCACTGTAAACTCTTATCACTCCAGAAATGCTTCTGATAGTGGCCATATGGAGTCAGAGGGCTTATTCTCTGACTCAGAATGCCCGCCAAATAACCAAACTGAAATAATGACAGAAGGACAAGAGCCTGTAACAGCCAGAAAAGCCCCCCTCTCTTTTGGTTACAACAAGCCACATGTGCTAGTGGAGCTATTTGTGTTTGACAGTGGGAAAGAATCCTTGATTGATTATAGATTTACAGCAGATTCTAAATAGTGTTCATGAGATCAATTAACTTCGGAGAATCTGATTTTCCCGGAACAGTTTTTCCACTTTGATTTCCTGAAAAGATCATGATCTGAGAAATTGTATGTTAGTTGATATTAACCATATGGAGTATCTTGGTTTAGAGAAAAGTGAAAAGAGGTACTGTCACATTTGATCTGAAGATTACAAAGACTCTTTTTTAAAAAGCAAACCATAGCTGGGCATTGTGACAGGTGCCTATAGTCCCAGCTACTTGGGAGGCTGAAGCAAAAGAATCGCTTAAGCCCAAGAATTTGAGGTTGCTATGAGCTATGACACCATTGCACTCTGCTGAGGGTGACAGAGTGAGACTCTGTCTCAAAAATAAATAAATAAATAAAAAAGCAAACCAGAAAAGCCAGTGTAGCTTGTAAAATGTGCAGATAGATGGATACGAGTTTCTGGAGTGATATGAGTTTACAGTAACATTTTGCAGTACCTCTGGTTCTGGTGAGTACAAGTCCTTTCTGGCCACTTCAAGATATATGATGGATTTTTTTTCTTTGCTGTTCCTTGGTATGCTTTTTGTTTTGATAATGTTGTACATATACAACATTTGTAAATTCTGAAATATAGAGGAGTAAAGATCATACTTATTACAACAGCCACCAATATCATAACTCATCTGGGGAATTACTGAGAAAAAGACATTCTCCCGGAAGCCTGGAAATCTCTTGTGACTTGGAAGGCAAGCCCTGCGACATTGAAAGCTTTTCAAAATGGGACTTAGAGTCTAATTCTAACTAATAGAATTAATAGAGCATGTATATATTTTTAACAAAACTTTACATTTAGAGACTTTTGTAAGTAAATTATCTTTAAAATTAAAAAAAGAACATTTGTGATTCATGAGGGGAGGTCAAAATATCAACATTCACAGGAATTTGAAAGAAGTTGATTCCAGCCCTCATGGATGACTTTGAGGGGCTCAAGACCCCAAAGGGGAAGAAGCTGCAAACAGTGGAAACAGTGAGAGAACTAGACAGGCTAGAAATGGAAACAGTGAGAGAACTAGCATGCTAGAAATGGAACCTGAGGATATGACTGAATTGCTACAATCTCATGATGAAAAATTGACAAACAAGGGGTCACTTCTTATGGACAGGCAAACAAAGTGGTTTCTTGAGATGAAACCTACTTCTGATGAGGATGCTGTGAACATTTTAGAGATGACAACAAAGGGTTTAGAATATCACATCCACTTAGCTGATAAAGCAGTGGCAGGGTTTCAGAGGACTGACTCCAATTTTGTAAGAAGTTCTGTGTGGGTAAAATGCTATCAAACAGCACTGTGTGCTGTAGAGAAATCTTTTATGAAAAGAAGAGCCACTTGATGCAGCCAACTACACTGTTGCCCTATTTAAGAAATCACCACAGCCTCAGCCCTCAGCAGCCAACCCCCTGCCTTGTCAACCACCGTCAACACTGAGGCAGGATCCTTCACCAGCAAGGAGATCATGGCTCGTGGAAGACTGAGATGATCACTAGCACTTTTTAGCAAGGAAGTATTTTTTAAATAGAGAATAGTTACTTTCTTGGCATTATTTTTATTAATATTGCTTAATATTTTGATGCAGTAATCGTCTGTTTTCTTTTCTGAATGTGTTTATCTTTTTTCATTTTTTGCGTGGTTTTTGTTTCTAGTCCTTACCTTAAACATTGTTACTGTTATTAAATTTTGAGCCTTTTGAATTCTGTGAAGGAAAAGTGGAAACCTAATTAACACACACATATATGTAAAAATAAAGAAAAAACAAACAAACAAAAAATAATAAAATAGAGAATTTCATTGTCTTTTCAATATAATGCTACTGCACACTTAACAGACTACAGTGTAGTGTAAACATAACTTTTACACACACAAGGAAGCCAAAAAATTTTGTGTGACTTGTTTTATTGAGAGATTTGCTTTACTGAAGCGGTCTAGAACAGAACTGGCAATGTCTCCAAGATCTGCCTGTATTGGCCCTGCCGGGGAAGTTCTTAAAATTCTGGCCACATGGTCAGGAAGACAACAGGGTTGTCACTGTACACAAAACAACACAATTTGTTTGTTGCTATTGTCATTGTCAGTGGAGTTCGTGGGTCCAGGAGCAAGTGTACCAGAATCTCAGCTGCTGTCTCTTTCTTAATTTCCATTTTTCCAAGGCTACCCTAGCTAAGACCTCCAGGCCACAGACCTCTGACTAGACAAATGGCTAGACTCTGCTGGAATAGGCCAATCATGTTTTACAAGGGCACTGGCAGCATGAATTCAAGAGCCGGACTTGAAAATGGGAGGAGAAGCAAGAGTGGCTAGAGTAGGGAGAGGCCTGTGAGACGATGGTGTCCAGTTGCAGCAGGTCACCCGGGTGGTGGTGTCACAGGTAGAGCGCTTTATAAAAGGAGGGATGGATTATGTCTGGGCACAGCCTATGCCAAATTGTTCTGGATATCTTTGTTAGCCATTGTCTAGGTTTCTAGCCTCCAAAAGATATACAAAAATGGGGTAAAGTCAAATCCATTGTCTTCTCCAGAAATGGGGCCTGTACATCACTTTTTTGTAACATAACACAACTCAGCTATCCTAGCTCATACTGTATTTTTCATGGGCATTCTTATCTGCACAAACATTCTGTGCTGCCTTTTTATCTGACCCAGATGGTCTATAATGATTTCCTATGATTAATCTTACATCCCTTTTATCTTTTATTTCCATCCAAACATATTTTGTCCCACTGCCAACTTATTTATTATGTGACATTCTTTCTCCCTTCAGACATAACATCCGCCTTGATCCACCCTGGCATAATTCCCCCCTGCCTGTTGTGTCTATCTCTTGCATAAACTTTCCAAATCCAAATTATTCTGAGTCTGTTTCTGGTTTTAGCCTCTCCTTGGTAAGCCTTGTTACATAATGTGTCTATTATATCTCCTGGTGTTTGCTTTCTTTCAGCTCACTTCTTACCATGCATATGAAAGTCATTTGTAAGGAGAGCTGTTTAGAATTTGCTTTTATTTTTTCTTTGGTTTCTTTTAGGGTTCTGCCTCCAACCTTGGAGTTCTTTTAATCTCTGGTCCCCCTCCCTGTCCCCTCCACCCTAGGTTTCCCTATAACGTGCTAGTTTGTGCCACCTTCTCAGACACATGCGTCCTTACCAGAGGGTTTTGGTGTTGCCATGTGGTTCTGCAGAAAGAGTTGGTCGTTCTTTGGGAATTTTCCAGCCTCCATCATCCATTTGTTCAGCAGCAACTCCATTCTATACCGATTTTACACCAAGCATTAGCGTGAGCACAGAGCTGAAGGAGTCTGAGTCTAAAAGAACCTAAAAATGTAATAAGCTTATTTTTATGTCTTCACAAGACTTCAGCTGTCTGTAAAAAGTTCAGATCAGCTAGCTGAAAATAAAAATTACTTTAACCAACTGCCTATTTGTTCTATAGGGAGTCAAATTTTTGAATTTTTTTCCTCATCGAATTTTTAATTCTATTTCCCTATTTCCTAACCTAAATGTCCTTTTTTGTTCTTGTTTTATGTGTGTAGATGTATATGAGTGTTTGTATTATCTAGGCATGTACCACCTCACCCCATCCCTGGGTTTCTCTGTCATTTAATACAGCTGACAATGCTGGGGTCGTGGCAGAAGGAGGGCAGAGAAAGCACTTAGCATGAAGCATGGCTGGAAGTCCAGAAGCAAGTCTGTTTTTTTGAGAGAGAGAGAGTCTTGCTCTCTTGTCCTGAAAGAGTGCTGTGGTATTATAGCTCACAGCAGCAACCTCAAACTCTGGGGTTTGAGCAATCCTCTTGCCTCAGCCTCCCCAGTTGCTGGGACTACAACTGCCACAACACCCAAATGAGTTTTCTATTTTCAGTAGAAACAGGATTTCACTCTTGTTCAGGCTAGTCTGGAACTCTGAGCTTAGGCGATCCACCCACCTGGGCCTCCCAGAGTGCTGGGACCACTGAGTGAGACACCTTGCCTGGCCTTTTCAGTCATCTTTGTTTATCAGCCTCCCTGGGCCTCAGTTGAAAACAGAGATAATATTAACAATACCTACTCAATGGAATTACACAGGGATTATTAAAATACTGTCTAGGAAGGAATATTCTATTAATAGTGATCCACATAAAAACAAAATGTGACTATGAAAGACACTCCAATATCATTCAGTAAATTTTCCTGCCAGGGAACTAGTGAGCAATTCCATAACCTTAAAAAGAAAATCAATTTTTCCTATGAGAAGAAGTTAGTATCTAGGAGAATCCAGATTAAGATAATTAACAGATGTCATTGTTTAAAGTACCTGGGGGCAAATTTTCCCATGCTGAGATTCTATCCTGTGGTTTCAAGTTCAGAGTGGATGGAACCAGGAGAAGGGGCTCTGATCTGAACATTCCACTGTTTAGACTCAAAGCACAAATCTGGTCAACAAAATTTGAAAACCATTCTTCTTGTTAAAATCATTGAGCCAATTGCATTCTCACTCACTTATTCATCTTTGAATTTGTACGTTTGGACTAGGAACATAGATCTAAGTGCCAGGCTATCTCCACGAACGTGACCACAAAAGTATTTGCTGGCTGTATAATTTTAGGAAGATTGCTTAACCTCCCAGAGCCTCAGTTTTCTCAGATATAAAGTAAGGAAAATAATAAATAGTACCTACCAAAATCCAAGGAGGATTTTTTTAATGAATGCAAAGCCCTTATCACTGTACTTGGCACATAGTAAACACTCAATAAAAGCTTTTTGTTATCATCATTTTAGAAAACTTAAGTCCAAATTTGCCCAAATTCTCACAAATACACTTCACAAAGAAAGCTGTCCATTTAATTCAGTGGGGGTTTCCACCATACTGCTGTGGCCTCAACATCTGTTCTTTGTACTCACCTTCTTCTATTACCATTTTTTCATTTCTAATAATCTTTCATCATTATGTAAATTATTCACAGAAAGGAGAATCCTTATTATTTTAGGCAGCCATGGAAAAAGGCTGTTGATTTGGATAAACAAATGTGACAGTCACAGATGACAGCCATGTATTCAGTTGGTCACTGTTGTTCTCTGGCCCTTCTGAGGGTGACCACCGAGGCATGGTCCATGTCTCACTGGTGTGTACAGACCCCTGGACCTTGCTAACTTACCTATATCTTCAAAATATGCTAGAAACTCAGTAGAGGTAATACTCATGTATTATGAACTTTCAAGCACTTTTAAAATGCATATTAACTTGTATTTCTTGTTGCCATCAATTTTATAGTTGAAGACACCAAGGGTCAATAACAGGTTGAGTAATTTGTCCAAGGTCACACTTCTCGTAATTGCCTTACAGTGCACAGCCAAAAGTGACTAACACCAAATCTTTATTATCATAAAAAACAGTTGGGTGGGGAATTTATATACTGGACCTATTCAAATAGTTTAATCTAATTAAAAATTTACTTTTACTAGAATATACACACATACATTTTATGAGAGAACAAATTTCACATGGCTCAGATTTATCTATCTCAGGCTTAGACAACCTTATTTGACTATTTCTTTTTCAACACCATTTATGTATTTCTTTTTATCAGGTGATGGGTTCTGACTGATTTTTAAGCACAAGAGATCGGTTCAATTTCAGCCTAGAGTTTGGCCATCTGTAAGACAGTGTGTGTTTGATTCAATCCATAGTATCATTTAATTATAGGAGAATCAAAGTTATCTTTTATGTGACATTCTTTCTCTCTTCAAACATTCTGTTTGTTTTGATCTATTTTGGCTTCATGTTGTGGTTAGGTTTAGAAACCGTCAAAAACACTTTTAACAAGACTGTTATAAACTACTACTCCAGGAGAATCTGCTGAGTAAGTTAATGTTTCAACATAAGACAGTGGTCTAAGATATATTTAGTGTTTGGGAACAAAGACCTAGAAAGCTATAAAAACATAAAAAAAAAAAAAAGAGAGAGAGAGAAGAAGGAGAGAAGCATAATGAATTCATGGCAAATTTACTTAATTTCTGATATGATTAACAATATGTATATTTTGTGAACCAGCCATATTTTATGACTGTGTGCAATTATATAAAACATTTCTCAGAATCGTGAAATCTATTCAAACATAGATGTAATATATCAGTGAGTAATGAGGTCTATAAAAAAATAACTTGTCAACAAAAGACCTTATCATTTGACATCAAGAAAATCAATGGGAAAAAGGAAAAAGACAGTCAATTTATTCTCACCTTGTAGCTTTCCCCAAACCTAACTAGTCAGTGTATGAGCAGTTTAATTTAGCAACCTATATATTAAACATTCTATATTCTTCAGCTTTCTTATCAGCACAGAGAAAGCAATTCATAGCACAGCACCATACAAACAAAGAATTTTTCTTTTCCTTTTGGGGGCACTTTGTTGCCCTCAGTAGAATGCTGTGATGTCATAGCTCACAGCAACCTCAAACTCTTGGGCTCAAGTGAGTAATCCCCTTGCTTCCTGCCTCCCAAGTAGCTGGGACTACAGGCGCCCCCCACAACACCCAGCTATTTTTAGAGACAGGGTCTTGCTCTATCTAGCTTAGGCTGTTCCCGAACCTGTGAGCTCAGGCAATCCACCCACCTCAGCCTCCCAAAATGCTAGGAGTACAGGCGTGAACCATCGCATCCAGCCTAAAATTTTTTATAAACGTAGTTTGCTAAACAACTTTCTTTCAATTAAAGCTGATTTGATTCTTGATAACAGACACTATATTTCTAATTTCACATTTTCCTTCCCAAAGAATAAGTTTATAATATTCTATTTTCATGATCTGAACATGACTTAATGGGTTGGGCAAGGCTACCAAGATGTTATCATTTTGCTGTCTTTGGAGAATTGTTCTAAAGGACTCTGGAATGGGATTCATCTCTAGCAATTTCAACACTAGGAAACTTCTTTGCCCCATATCTTTTTTCCCCCCAAGACAGGGTCTTGTTCTGTTGCCCAGACTAGAGGTGGTGGCATCATCATAGCTCATTACAACCTTCCAGTGCCTGAGCATTAGTGATCCTCCTGCCTCAGCCTCTGAGCCACTGGGACTATAGACGTGCATCACCATACCCAGTTAATTTTTCCTTTTTTTCTTTTTTTTATTTTTTGAGAGACAGGGTCTCACTTGCCCCACTTTGTTGGGCTGCTTGCTCACACCTATGTGTTCTGAGGTCCCAGCACATGGTCAGCCCCTCCGTCTGCATGAAGCCTTCTCTGCAGCCTCCCTCAGTCTCTCTTTTCTGGACATTACATGGCTCCTTATTCCTTTTGATTGCATCTCCTTTCCACCAAAATTCTGCCTGCTCTGTTGTCCAGTCTCTGAGCCATCACCTCATTCAGGTGCAGCTGATACAAACAGAAAGAGGTTAGGATCTGGAGAGAGCTGGGAGAAAGGACAGGAAAGAATTCCTCATAGTGATCTCATCCTTATTTGAAATATCTTTTCAAAGAGGGGGGAGGATGAGTGGAGGAAGGGCAATTGGTGGGACCACACCTATGGTGCATCTTACAAAGGGTACATGTGAAATTTACTAAATGTAGAATATAAATGTCTTAACACAATAACTAAAAAAATACCGTGAAGACTACGTTAACCAGTTAGATGAAAATATTTCAAATTGTATATAAAACCAGTATATTGTACCCCATGATTGCATTAATGTACACAGCTATGATTTAATAATAAAAAAAGGAAAAAGAAAAAAAACTTGTTTTAAAGTCTTCTCATACTGAGGTTAACCTCTTGCTACCATATCTATCCTTCTTTTTACACTGAAAGAGTTTCTGCCTCATTTACAACCTTTATTTGCTGTACAAAAAGCCCACTTCTATCTAAATATAATTGAAAGTGCAGACTCTAGAAAGGGAGGCAGCAGCAAACAACCGTGTCCTGCCACAGGGCCAGGGCTGAAGCCTCAGCCAGGCCAATCCGCACACAGCGGCCACTGTGGAAAATGTGTCCTTCCTTGGTCCTTAGTCCTCCAGGGAAGGTGCCAAGCCTGAACTTGACAGATAGAGTAAAATGCCATTCTGTCCTTTAGAGCTTCTTTCCAGGAGGCAGAGAATGGCAGGACATGTGCCCTCAGTACCACCCTGACTTGTCTGCTGTAGACAGGGCTGCTGCTGAAGAGTCTGCAGAAGGGCATAACATGTGCCAAGCTACCTAAAGCCTTGCCCAAGGTCCCACACTGACTCTTTTGATTTATTAAATTGTTAAGGCTGATTCCCATCACACAAAAGGCTTTAGAGGCTAGTGGTCCCAGACCCAAGCAGTGTCACACAATGACAGCTTGCAGCTGCTATGTGTTTGCAGCACCATGATGGCCAGGCACTGAAAATGAGATCTCCATGTTCAGGTGCTGGGTTGATGGATCTGCCATCAGATATCCTGCCATGGTGCCCTGTGGCTGATGGCCTGACTTGCAGAATGAAGTTCTCTATGCCAATAGCCTAGTCCATCCTGACTGCCCAAGTTGTCACTGCTTCCTCAACATGAATCAGTGCATGAACAACAGCTCCAACCACCTCACTCCACACTCAGAGGAAAACTCACAACACACACCATTCCCAATCCTTTCAGAAAATGGATATTTAAAATAAACATATAGCAAGAACTGTCTCTGGATAATGTTGCATCCACACCTGAGATTTATTTGTTTATACCATGAAAACAAGTGTTTTATGATCTTCCTGAAATTAGACCTACATGGGTTTTGTCTATAACTAGTCCACACAACCAATATAACAGAAGCTGAGAACAGCCTTTCTCAAAGTGTGCTGCTCAGAACAAGGGTACCTCAGGAAATTAACACATTTTATGTAAGAAAAATGTTCTGCAGTAAAGCAATTTGGGGGAAACTTTGGATTAAACAAGAACAAAGTGAAATAGGTCTCTTTACTATAGGACTTTTCAGAACCTTTAATTGGCTAAGGTCAAGGCAAATTACAAAGAAGATATATGCACAGCATTTTCCAAATGTATTTGACCACAGAGTCCTTCCTTTGTTGAGCATCATTCAAGACAAGCTTCAAGACATTGGCCTGAAAATCTTGTATGGAGGGCCGACTCTCCCTTATTGCTCAACTTTCTTCCTCCTAAGGTAGAAAAAAGCAACAAGCCATAAGAAGCATATCTTTTAAGTCCATCTGGTGTTGATTTTTCCCCTGTCAGCTGGCCATTGTGAACAATCGCAGGCTCCCTGCCCGTACCCCGTTGGGCTTCTCTACCCTGCCCCTGGACCCTGCTTTTCATGGCTTCACTCTTGGCTTCACCCTTGGCTTTCAGTCTTCCTGACATACTACCTCTACTGGCCTCTCTGCCTTGGTCTTTTGGCAGATGCTGTTATTTCCAAGAACCTATTTTCTCTCTGGCTGTAAGACCCAGCTCTGCACTGCACTTTATAAGAAATCTGCTCCCATACCATTGCCTCCGCCTCTTCTCTCCTGCCCTGTTGCTTCCTCTGCCATGCTCATACATGCCAGCTTCTCTGTAGATACTTGACCGACCCCCGACCTTCACCTTAACTTATGACTTGGCCCACAGCTATGTTGCAACATTGACTATGAAGCTTGCCAGAACCACAAATACTGGAAGAAATTCTCTACCACATAAAGACAGGCCCAGCACAACATGAGCTGCTGTGGGGCTGTTGAGTTCCAGGGTTTGCAGGTGGCATTGAATAGTTAGTAGGTATCCTAGAGTCATTTTGCTCCAATAAGTAATAGCATCAGTGAAGACTTGTTCTTCATTCCACTTACAAATATGAATTTGTAATACCTTTTATCTGTTCCTCGGCATTCCATAAACTTTGCTTATTTATGTTATTTACAGTCAAGGCAACTCTCTGCTTTTAGACCAGAGATTATAATTAGCCTGTCATTTTATTTAATCTTCTTTTGTTTTTAGTTATTTTTCTATGGAAGGGCCCACAGCCCTGCAGGCAAAGGGCTTTCATATTAAAATTCCTTGTTAATATACCAGACCACACATGCTTGGTTCCGTATGTGGCTTCGAGTTTTGCTGCTAAGATGATTGTGCATCATATTCTGATGCTGAGGAAATACACCCAGCTCAGCCTATTTTGCAGAACTCCTTTGTTTCCTGAGGCTAACTTGGTATGACTTTTTTAAAGGTTCAGTTGGGATAACTGGTATTCTTTCCCCAGGATCCCTTTTCAAATTCTTTGTCAATCATTGTAATGTAAGGTAGACAAAGTAAGTACATGGCTTCTGAGCACCAGGCCACGTCACAGTCTTGGGGCAAGTGTGTGATCACAGAGTGTTGAGTGTGTGTGTATATGATCACATGTGTGATCACACAGAGGTGCATGTGTGTGACCACAGAGTATGAATGTGCGTGTGCGTGATCACATGGTTGTCAATCACACAGAGTATGAGTGTGCATGTGTGTGATCACATAGAGTGAGTATGCATGTGTGTAATCACATGGAGTGCGAGTGTGTGTGATCACACAGAGTTGGAGTGTGGTAGGATTTGTTCATCTTATTCATCTTTTCAAACTACTATTGACTTTGTTAATTTCCTCTATTGCTTATCTATTTTATTTATTTTTACTCTTTACTATTTCTTTCTTCTATGTACTTTGAGTTTAATTTGCTGATCTTTTAATAACATCTTACATAAAATCTTAGATCATTGCTTTTACCCCATCTCCTTTTCTAATATATATTTAAAGATATAATTTTTTTCTAATCACTCCTTTAACTATGTCTTACAAATTTTATTATGCTCTTATTATCATTTAGTTCCAAAAGTTTCTATTTTCTTTGTGACTTTTTCTTTACCTGTCATTTAATTAGAGATGTTTTGGCTATTTCTAAACATTTAGGAATATTCTAGAT
The DNA here is from genome assembly GCA_963573935.1 of Arctocebus calabarensis. Classification (NCBI taxonomy): domain Eukaryota; kingdom Metazoa; phylum Chordata; class Mammalia; order Primates; family Lorisidae; genus Arctocebus; species Arctocebus calabarensis. The sequence continues at coordinate 19,486 of CAUYON010047251.1, forward strand.
ATTTTGTTATTGATTTCAAATTTCATTTCACTGTGGTCATACCTGGTATAATATTTAACTTTTGGAACCTACTGAGTTTTTTTATAGTAGAGAATATGATCTGTCTTGTTCAATGTTTCATGTGTACTTGAAATGAATCTGTTCACTACAGATGCTATACACACATATATATTGTCCTATAAATGTTGGTAGTCTTACTGTATTTGATTTTTCTATCACTTATTTTATCAATTGCTAAGAGTATTATATTAAAATCTTTGGCTATGATTGTACTTTTATCTATTTTTCTTTATATTCCACTTCATGTAGTTTCACACTCTATTATAAGATAAACACATATTTAGGATGGTTATGTCTTTAATTGACCTACATAAATTATTCCCCTGCCAATTATTCCCTATTTAGAAGTTATTTCTGAAGGGCATATATAAATCACTGATGTATGACAAATATTGGCATAGGTTATTCAAATTTCTCCAAACAAATTTAGGTTAAGGAAAAGAGTTCATTTGCAATACTCACTTGAATTAATTTAAACTAATTGACTTTTTCTATTTAAAATGTAATATATTTTTAGTGGTAGATTATTAAAGAGGTGTAGCTGTATAAAAAGATTGGGCATGTTCATAAATGTTCACAAATTATAGCTATTATTTAAGCTGTTATAGCTTGATGCTTTAACTAAGATCATCATTCATCTTTCTGTGACTTTAGACAAGTTATTCCTTTGAATTTGTGACCCAAAAATATCTCTGTACTTTGGATTTCTTAGAGTCTCACTTAAAGTTTGTAGAATAAGTCATTATTTTGATATACTTTGAGATTTACTGATAGTAAGTGAAAGGAAGAAGGGTTCTTCAGTAAGCCGATATAATTTTGACTTTGGCTGTGAATGTTTTACTCTTTTTCAGCTCCCCTTTCTGCTGTTTCTTAGTGGCATCTCTTTGCAAGACTGTGAAAAATGGCAGACATCCACAAGCCACTGTTGTTCAAATGCAGGTCTCTAACAACTCGAACCTACAGTGAATGTCCCATCAAGGTTAATGAATCAGCACATTTGTAATTGGAAAATAAGCCTATTTCTCCCTCCCTGACTTGCTGATACCTCTCATTAGTGGGTTCTGAGAATGCCTGTGATATGCATTTGAAGGCAAAGCTGGATGGAGAAATATTTTAATCCTATTGATGAGAGAAGAAAAGGGAAAGAAGCTGGGAGGTTTCACCCAATTTATGGAATTTTAATTAAGCTGAGACTTTGTTGTGTTGTTTACAAGGAGGAGGAATATGTAGGCAGCTGTATTTTACTTACTGAGTGGCTATAAATAAAAGAATTAATATGGAAAAGATCAAAAGCTATGAAGATACTGGATGTCTGTTACCTCCTGGAACACTACATGCTTTTATTAAAGAATGCCCGTCTGTATACTTGCTGTTTTGAAATTGAATTTTCTAAGCAAGAAAGATTGGAACCAGAATTCTGAACCCTTGGACTTGTAAGAAAACTTCCCTTGTAATTACACATATAACTCTCTAAGTACAATCTATGATTGTATTCAGTCACGAAACTTCTTATTTAAAACTTTCTTTTCCATCAGGTAAAACAAGAATTCATCTGTTTTGCTTGCTACTGTCAGCTTCTCACATGGGCCCTGGCACAAGCAGGCCCTAAACAAATACTAGTAAATGAGCAAGAGAATGATGTTTAAAGAGATTGACTACACAAAAGTATTGTGAATAATTTTTGATGTAATAAATAATATGCAAGGGAACAAATATAAACTTGAACATGTTTTTTAAAACAGACATATGAGGAAAAAAGATGTAGTAATTAATATAATTAATATACCCACTTTTCTAATGAAGATGTTAATATAAAAACAGATTAAGTAAATTTTGTAAGGAATTTGTAAATTTTACAAGATTTTACACTGCACTAATGTGATGCAACTTTTTCTGAATGTACTCTCATACGGCTTGTGTGCCAAGCACTCTGTCAGCCCTTTGGTCAGGAAACCGTGGTACCTCAATTTAAAGGAGCTAGTATTCTAAAAAGGACTTTCTAGTCCTTGAGTATTTTAAGGTTGTGAATTTAAGACAGAGCAGTGCCCCATGAGTGCTGAGTGGAAGGTGGCACCTGGTCTGGCCTTTCCCCCTGTGGCTCACAGGTGTGGCATTTAAGTCACAGCCCACCAGTCCAAACTGGCCTTCTAAGGAGCAAGTCAAACTAAGCCTTTCATTTTCCAGCTTCTTGGGCTCTACTCTTAAATTCTTACTATGACTGACTCCCTTCTTTCTAAATTTCAAACTTTCCGGAACATGTGACATTGCTATTGAGCTGAGGCCAGGAACAAATAAAGCTGACAAGAAATATCACCTGGTCTGGGAGGAAGGCAAGTGGGCAGCATTATAATTCTCTACCAACTCCCAAGCTTTTTTTTTTTTTTTTTTTTTGATAATTAAAGTAATTCAAGTGCGTAGCTTGGAAAGTTAAATAACACCAGAGTTATTTTTAACAACAGTAGTCTGTCCTGGCACATTCCATTCCCAATCTTCCCTCTCCAGAAGCAATCATTTTCAACTCTTTTAGCCATTTCTCCTAGTATTTCTCTACATACTTCTAAATTACATGTCAAGTGCGATTTCTTGATTTTTTTCATTTAAAAAAATTTTTTTTGTTGTTGTTGGGGATCCATTGAGCATACAAGAAACCAGGTTACACTGATTACATTCATTAGGTAAAGTCCCTCTTTATAATTGTGTCTTTCCCCCAAAAGGTGTGTCACACACCGAGACCCCCACCTCCGTCCCTCCTTCCTTCTCTCTGCTATTCATTTTCCCATCCCCCTCCCTCCTTCTCTCTCTCTCTCTCTCTGCTCTCCCCTTCTCCCACCCTCCATCGTGTACTAGATCATTAATGTTCTCATATCAAAATTGAGTATATAGAAGTCATGCTTTTTCATTCTTGTGATGCTTTACTAAGAAGAATGTGTTCCACTTCCATCCGTGTTAATACAAAACATGTAAACACTCCATCTTTTTTTTTTTTTTTTTTGAGACAGAGCCTCAAGCTATCAACCTGGATAGAGTGCTGTGGCATCACAGCTCACAGCAACCTCCAATTCCTGGGCTTAAGCGAGTCTCTTGCCTCTGCCTCCCACGTAGCTGGGGCTACAGGCGCCCGCCATAACGCCTGGCCATTTTTTTGTTGCAGCTGTCGTTGTTTGGCGGGTCCGGGCTGGATTCAAACCTGCCAGCTCAGGTGTACGTGGCTGGCACCTTAGCCCGTTGAGCCACAGGCGCCGAGCCACTCCATCCTTTTTTAGTGGCTGAATCATACTCTATGGTATACATATACCACAGTTTGTTAATCCACTCCTGGGTTAATCCATTCCTGGGTGAGCATTTAAGGTGTTTTTACATTTTGGTGATTATAACTTGAGCTGCAATAAACAGTCTAGTGCAATTGTCTTTATGGTAGAAGGATTTTTTGTCCTCCTGGGTAGATGCCCGGTAATGGGATTGCAGGATCAAATGGGAGGTCTAGTTGGAGTTCTTTGAGGGTTCTCCATATTTCCTTCCAAAAAGGTTGTATTAGTTTGCAGTCCCACCAGCAGTGTAAAAGTGTTCTCTTCTCTCCACATCAACACCAGCATCTGTAATTTTGAGATTTTGTGATGTGGGCCATTCTCACTGAGGTTAGATGGTATCTCAGGGTGGTTTTGATTTGCATTTCTCTAATAATTAGGGATTATGAGCATTTCTTCATGTTTGTTAGCCATTCATCTGTCTTCTTTAGAAAAGATTCTATTCATCTCTCTTGCCCACTGAGACATGGGATTGTTGGCTGTTTTCATGTGGATTAATTTGAGTTCTCTATAGATCTTAGTTATCAAGCTTTTGTCTGATTCAAAATATGCAAATATACTTTCCCATTGTGTAGGTTGTCTATTTGCTTTGGTTGTTATCTCCTTAGTTGTACAGAAGCTCTTCAGTTTAATTAAGTCCCATTTGGTTTCTGTTGTTGTTGTTGTAATTGCCATGGAAGTCTTCTTCAGAAAGTCTTTCCCCAGGCCAATATCTTCACATGTTTTTCCTGTGCTTTCTTTGAGGATTTTTTATCATTTAATGCCCTAAATTTAGGTCTTTTATCTATCTTGAATCAACTTTTGTGAGTGGAGAAAGGTACGGGTCCAGTTTCAGTCTTTCACATGTAGATATCCAGTTCTCCCAGCACCGTTTATTGAATAGGGATTCTTTCCCCCAGTGTATGTTCTTGTTTGGTTTATTGAAGATTAGGTGGCTGTAAGATGTTAGTTTCATTTCTTGGTTTTCTATTCGATTTCAAATGTCTATGTCTGTATTTTTGTGCCAAACCATACCATTTTGATGACTATGGCCTTATAGTATAGCCTAAAATCTGGTATGGTGATGCCCCCAGCTTTGTTTTTATTACTAAGAACTGCCTTAGCTATACAGTTGCAGCCCATATAGCCTATGGCTAGAAGGAGTGAGAGTTATAAGAAATACCTGTATAGCTCAATAATGGAACACTTTGATGGAAAGGGCATGGAGAGAGATTTAGCTCTCCTAACAAGCATGAGAGCTCACGAGATGGGAGCAGTGGTGAATTGGCAGTCTCTACACCTGTGGTGTTGAGAAGCATGAGATCAGCCTTATATTAGGCTGGAGGAGAAGGCAGTCAAAGAGCATGCGCATTCTATCACAGAATCGCTTACTCTGACTCTATCTCCTCTCCTTCCAGCAGAATGCCAGCATGGTGTGTCTCTGCTGAAGATTACCAAGTTCCGCTAAAGACTAAGATCTATCTTTCTAAGAAGACTGATTTACTCTCTCTAAGACACACTCTCTCTCTCCAGCTAAAGTAGATAGCCCTCAGGCACCTAAGAGAAACTGTACCTGAGCAAGGTAACTTAGTGGTCCGTGTCCAGAACCTAGTTAAGCCGGGCCTGAGACCTGACCAGCCCTGACAAGTGGTGTCAGAAGTGATGTGTGACACTATACAGGGTTTTTTTTTTTTTTTTGGTTCCATACAAAATGAAGAATTATTTTTTTCCAAGTCTGGAAAGTACGATGTTGGTATTTAAATAGGGATGACATTGAATCTTTAGATTGCTTTGGGAAATATAGACATTTTAATAATGTTGATTCTTCCTAGCCATGAACATGGTATGTTCTTCCATTTGTTAATATCCTCTGCTATTTCTTTTCTTAGGGTTTCATAATTTTCTTGATAGAGGTCCTTCACCTCTTTTGATAGGTAAAGTCCCTCTTATATTCCTAGATATTTCATTTTCTTTGAAGCTATGGCAAAGGGAGTTGTGTCCTTGATTTTCTTCTCATCTTGGCTGTTATTGGTGTATACAAAGGCCACTGACTTGTGGACATTGATTTTATACCCTGTGACATTACTATATTTTTTGATGACTTCCAGGAGTCTTGTGGTTGAGTCTTTGGGGGTTCTCTAAGTATAAGATCAGATTGTCAGCAAAGAGGGAGAGTTTGCTCCCATTTGGATACCCTTAATTTCCTTCTCTTGCCTAATTGTATTGGCTAGAACTTCCAGCACTATGTTGAAAAGTAGTGGCGATAGAGAATGACCTTGTCTCATTCCAGTTCTTATGTGGAAAAGCTTTCAGTTTTACTCCATTCAGTAAAACATTAGCTGAGGATTTGTGATAGATAGCTTCGATCAGTTTAAGAAATGTACCACCTATGCCTGTACTCTTCAGTGTTCTAATTAGAAAAGGATGCTGGATTTTATCAAATGCTCTTTCTGCATCTATTGACAGGTTCATATGGTCTTTATTTTTGCTTCTGTTGATATGATGAATTATGTTTATGGATTTGTGTATATTAAACAATCCTTAAAACATAGCTATAAAGTTTGCATTAGGAAAGATAGTGTTTATTCCACTTTGCATTTTTATACTGAAATAAAAATCCTTTTCCAATGGAAAAAAAATAAACAATTCTTGCATCCCTGGGATGAAACTTACTTGGTCATGATGTATGACTTTTTTGATGATAAGCTGTAATCTACTAGCTAGAACTTTGTTGAGAATTTTTGCATCTATAGTGAAATTGGTCTGAAGTTCTCCTTTTTAGTTGGATCTTTTCCTGGTTCTGGTACCAGGGTGATGTTTGCTTCATAGAACATGTTGGGGAAGATTCCTTCTTCCTCAATTTTTTGGAATAGTTTCTGCAATATGGGAATAAGCTCTTCTTTGAAGACTTGACAGTTTTCTGGTGTGAAGCCATCCGGACTAGGGCTGGCTTCTTTTTGTTGGGAGATTTTTTATTGTTTCTTTGATCTCGGTGCTTGAAATTAGTCTGTTCAGAAGATGTATTTCTTCCTGGCTAAGTCTAGGGAGAGGGTATGATTGCAAATATTGATCCATTTCCTTCACATTGTCAAATTTCTGGGCATAGAGTTTCTGGTAGTATTCAGAGATAATCTCTTGTATCTCCAGTCATCAGTTGTTATTTCCCCTTTATCATTTCTGATTGAGGTTAGTAGAGATTTTACTTTTATATTTCTAATTAGTCTGGCCAAAGGTTATCTATTTTATTTATTTTTTCAAAAAAACAACTGCTTGTTTCATTAATTTTCTGAATGATTCTTTTGTTTTTAATTTCATTAATGTCTGATTTAATTTTGGATATTTCTTACTTCTGGTTTTAGGCTTAGATTGCTCTTCTTTTTTCCAATTCTGTAAGATGGTTTGTGAGTTTGTTGATGTGCTCTCTTTCTGTTTTTCAGATGTAGGCATTTAAAGTGATAAATTTTCCTCTTAGGACAGCTTTTGCTGTATCCCACAGGTTTTGGTAGCTATGTCTTCACAGCTCAAGGAAGAGCTGTTGTTATGCTCAAGGAAGTTAATGGTTTCCTCTTTTATTTCTTCCTACACCCAACTGTCATTCAGCATAAGGTTGTTTAATTTCCGTGCCTTTGTGTGGGGTTGACTTTTTTTGTTAGAATTGAGTTAACCTTTAATACCTTGTGGTCTGAGAAGATACAAGGTAAAATTTCAATTCTTTTGATTTTGCGAGCTTTTTTTTTTATTTTAATAATGCCTTACATGGAGTGTTCTTAGATTGCTATCTAAGACACATTTCTTTCATCTTTTCAAAATAGATCACTAATTATGGATAAATTATTCAAAGTTTTCATTATTAAGACTATGAAATATCATTTTTATGTAATCTATAAATATTCTCCTAATAAAAATACCCAATTTCTGTTAATTTTTCCCAAATCCTCTGGCAGAACTAAGAAGTATCTCCATATTTTCAAACACAGGAGATGCTCTCAGGCCATTTTTTCCATAGTAGGACACACCCCTCCTAGATGCTCTCAGCATCTGCCCTCCTAGGCATTGTCCTAGTACTTCCTTTGATGATCTTCCTGCCAGACATCAGTGTCTGTAGGACTTCCTCTTGGACTTCTTGGTTTCTTGGAGGCTGCTCCTCCAGTAATGGCTTGAAAATGTAAATCTGGCAGTCAGCATTCTGGGAGCTGAAAGGGGAGTAGCTAGCAATGGCATTGGCAGTTGCCAGGGAAGAAACACTTTTCCTCCACTTTCTTAGGTCCGGTGTCTGGAGGCCTGCAAATTAAACTAAGAAAAGACAGTTTAACAGCAGAACAGGTACACAACTTTTATTAATATTTACATGCATGGGAGTTCACTTTAAAAGAAGTGAAGCTAAAAGAAGCATTTAGACTTTGAGATTTAAACATCCTTCTAACAAAGGAAATCATGCTTGGACTTTAAGAGACAACCTCAAAGAGAAATTTATGGCCTGCTTTTAGGAAGAGGGCAGAAAATTCTTCCTACTTCTGTTGATTTTCATTTCCCTTTAGTTCAAAATAACCTTTATGCAAAAGTAGCATATTTTGGGATGACATATTCTGGAGTACTTTACAATGTGTTTGTTCTATGTTCTGCTTTTACTATGGTATTTCACCCCTACCTGATCTATTCAATGCAGAGCCTTCCTTTCTCCTTCCTAAATGTGGGAAGGATCATCACTTGGCTGAAATGGGGTATGGGAGATCTTCTATTCTAACCACTATTTTAAAAGTCTGTCATTCAACTCTATTCTTATTAGCTTCATCCTACATCCAAACTTTCTTTTTTTTCTTTTTTGAAATTAGAGATTTTATTTCAGAATAGCTCTCTTTTGTTTATCATTTCATATATTTTTTTAAATTTTTATTAAATTATAATTGTGTACATTGGTGCAATCATGGGGCACAATGTGCTGACTTTGTATACATTCTGAAATATTTTCATTGAACTATTTAACATAGCCTTCGTGGCCTTTTAATCACTATATGAAAACATTTATATTCTACATTTAGTAATTTTCACCTGTACCCTTCTAAGATGCACCGTAGGTGTGATCCCATCAATCACCCACCCTCCACTCATCCTCCCCCCTCCC
>CAUYON010047252.1:0-10102 GCA_963573935.1 Arctocebus calabarensis
TAGAGCAAGACCCTCACCTCTAAAAAATAGCTGGGCATCGTGGCAGGTGCCTGTAATCCCAGCTACTTGGAAAGCTGAGGCAAGAGAATCGCTTGCGCCCAGGAGTCTGAGGTTGCTGTGAGCTATGAAACCACAGCACTCAAACTGGGGCGACAAAATGAGACTTTGCCCCAACAACAACAACAAAAACAGGGTGGAAATACTAGCCATCTAGCTATTTAAAATATAATACAGATCTTTATGTCCAGGCATGTTGGCTCATGCCTGTAATCTCAGCACTTTGGGAGGCCAAGGCAGGAGGATTGCTTGAACCCAGGAGTTCAAGACCATACTGAGCAAGAGCGAGATCTTGTCTCTACTAAAAATATAAAAACTAGCTGGGCATGGTGGTAGGCACCTGTAGTCCCAGCTCTACTCAGGAGGCTGAGCCAAGAGGATCTCCTGAACCCAAGAGTTTGAGGTTGCCGTGAGCTATGACACCACAACACTCTACCCAGGGTAACAGTGAGACTCTGCCCCCCCCCAAACAAAAATTTGTGAAATTATCCTAAAATGTTAAATATAATTTTTTTTTAATTTCAGTTTGATGTAAGGGTACAAATGATTAGGTTACATTGTTTGCATTTGTTAGGTAAAGTCCAAGTTGTAGTTCAGCCCTTCACCCAGGAGGTATGCCATATATCCCATTTTCTTTTTTTTTTTTTTGCAATATAATTTATTATAGAAATAACTGGAAAGAATCTTAATGTCCACTCATGTTGGGTTAATTACTGAAATAAATTATGGGTGAACCAAACAATGAAATACTCTATACCTATTAAAAAGAATAAGGTAGATCCAAATATCCTGACATGAAAAAATGTCCATGACATATTGCAAAATCAAAAAAGCAATTATAGAATAATAGTATGAAAGGTTTCTTTTTTTTTTTTTTAAGACACGTCTACATTCATACATAGAAATAGGTCTGGAAAGAATATAGATAAAAATGTTTTTAGCCTTTACTTCTGGGCAGGGTTGGGTGTAGGTAGGAGGATTTATATACTATCTGCATTTATTACTTTTGCAATTAAAAATACTTAAAAATAAAAAAAATTAAATGAATATGAGTCATTTACTATTATACTTTCTCAAGTTCTAAGAGTTAAGTATCAATAGAAGAAAGAATAAATTATTAAATGTACAAAGGAATTTAAAATGCTCTCAGGACAAATCAATAGCCTTTAAAATGAATAATTTAAACTAAATGATATTCCTAGATAACAGTACCTTTTTCGGGGCTGTTTTTTTCTGACTCTGATTTCTTCTCATCTGCAGGCATGGAAACTAGAGGAAAAGAGAGCAATTACATTTTCAAAAATATTTAAAAAATATAATTCAAAGTAAAACAGTATTTTATATAAAGACTTGTTATTTTTTCAATTCAGCAAACCAATTTTAGCTGACTTGACCTCCTAGCATTAGAAGACAAAGTACTCCAAAACTTTCTTAGTTAAAAAAAAAAAAACAAAACTGGGGGAAAATCTTTATTTAAAAAAAAAAAATCCTAGAAGGAAGTATACCAAATATTAAGTATTTATTTCCGAGTAGCATTTTCTTCTTTGTTACTTTCTTAAAATACAACTGTATTGCTTTTATTATCAGGAAAATAAAATTACATACTGGAAGTCAGAAGACTGAGCCATAAGCCCTGATTGTGGCAGTAACTCATTGTGGAACCTTGCACAAGTCACTTTTCTTTGCACCTTAGTGCCTTTATCTATAAAATGAAGGGACTAGTCTAGGTGATTTATAAGGTCTCTTCAAATCTAATGTTCAAGTACTTTAACATATACTGATCAGAACTCATTCCTTTATAAGACATTGCGTATTTATGAAAATGAAGCAGAATAAATAAAAATAAGCACATATCACTTTAAATTATGTCTTGGTGACAGACTCATCCCTGTCTCCTTCACCTACAGTGATTTATAAGTATTCACTTCTTGAATAATAGCCATGACCTTCAATCACCAAATATTCTATTGTCTTTACTGTATTTTATCAGGCATGAAAATGGTCTGATATATTTTAGAAATTTCTGCCATATAATAGAAACAAAATTAATTTTCTTTTTGAAAAGTTCTATAAATCAAAGCCCTAAAATGCAGTTTGGTTAATCAGTCAGATATTTATGGACAATGCTAAGTACTATTTAGTACAAAAGAAGTATAAGGTAAATGAACCCAAATTTTACTACTGGTAGCTGGGTAAAGTATATATAAACCAGGAAGATCTCTATGGGTGACTAAACAAACATCAATACAGTTAAACTTTAAAACAGATATTTACCATGGAGTTGACTTAAACAAAGTAATTCGTCCTGGGAAAGTTCATCTCCTTTTGAAGGGTCCTTAGATTTCACTTCAGTGTAAGCTGAAAACATATAACCCAAATTACATTTACTAACAATGAAGCACAGAGACTGAGTTCATTAATGGGTCTGGTAAATCTGGGCGCGAGGAGGTGTTAAACAAAGGATTTCTGTATAAGAAAGATGTAAGGGAAGGAATGTGGAAGTGGTACTATTGTACAGTATACTAAATAATAAAAAGTGTTTCATCACTTCGAGTTTTGTTATTTCTCCTACAAATTTTTAATTGTTTTCTGAGAACTGTTACAAGTTGAAATGAGAAAATCTAGTATTTGGAAATCTCTGAAAATGTGAACTCTGCCATTTAAACTTCCTCACTAATAAGGGAAGTGTGAAGTTGAGTGTACCGCTTTACTTCCTACCAGTGCTTTAATAAGGACATATTTTTCCTATTTTTGATCTATTAAAAGAATATTCAATGATAATAGTAAATATTTTAACAGCAACCTGACTTGACAATATAATCTTTTGTAATTAAATTATTAGGTTGTCTTTTGTTTTTAATGCTGTGTTTGTAATTTGAGAATATGAAGGGTTAAAGATATATATATGTTTTTGGAGACAGAGTTTCACTTTGTCGCCCTTGATAGAGTGCCATGGAGTCACAGCTCATAGCAACCTCCAACTCCTGGGCTTAGGCAATTCTCTTGCCTCAGTCTCCCAAGTGGCTGGGACTACAGGCGCCCGCCACAACGCCCAGCTATTTTTTGTTGCAATTTGGCTGAGGCTGGATTTGAACCCACCACCTTCGGTATACGGAGTGAACCACAGGCACCCGCCCTCAACGGTTAAAGATATTTTTAGTTTGCTGGTCTAGTAAAGAATATTTCCTGGATATTCTGATAATAGTTTAAAAGGGATCCTCCAAGGCCAGGCATGGTGGCTGAAGCCTGTAATCCTAGTACTTTGGGAGGCCAAGGCAGGTGGATCACTTAAAATTCAGGAGTTCAAGAACAGCCTGAACAAGAGTGAGACTTAGGTCTCTCTACTAAAAATAGAAAAACTAGCCGGGTGTTGTGGTGGACGCCTCCCAGCTACTCAGGAGGCTGAAGCAAGAGGATCTCTTGAGCCTAAGAGTTTGAGATTGCTGGGAGGCACGATGTAAAAACAAAAATAAATAAAGGGGGACTCCCCATATAGCTTTAAAAAAGTTTTAAGGTACTATTTGTTTTTGGTAATAACCCTAACTAAGCTAACAGGTGCTTCTTGCAAAGTTCCTTCAGCATAGCTTGGCTGTTTTCTCAAAGTAGGGAACAGAACTTTGAAGCCTCTGAAGGCTAGTGGGAAAAATTTAAATAAACTTAAATAGAATGGTGTGGTAAATTTGAGAGGATGGTAGAATAGAAAGAAACATGAACCTTGGAGTTAGCTAGACCTCAGTTTTAATCCTAGCTATACAATTTGTTAGCTATGTGATCATGGGCAACTAATTTAATTTTTCCAACTCTCATTTTCATTATCATGAAAACTGGAAGGATAATACCACCTTTTAGGGATAATGATGTGAGGAATAAATAAAATAATATATGTAAAGTAAATGTCTTAACAAAGCAAGTGCTCAATAAATGCTAGCTTTTATTTTGCTTCCTTTTCCAAATATTTACTATCCCTGCTTCCTGGTCCCATTATTCTGAATAATTAGTAGAATTTCACAAGTTTGGCAGTTTCTAAAGTTAATTTCTATTCTAACAAGAACAATTCAACATTATGCCAACATTTGAATGATATATATTAATATTTTTACAAACCAAGTATCAATAAATTGTTTGATCACTAATAGGAAAGAAACTTATAGACTCATCTGTTACACAGAATCTCTTCCCCAGATTTCACTGTCTCTATATAAGCAAAAGTAGTGGTCACATGACATGAGGATCACAATGATCCTCAAGCACCTTCTATCATATTGAAAATTATGTTAAAATGGAAGAGCTACAATACTTGTTAAAATGGAATCAATTCCTGCTGTACATCATTAAAAGACTGTTAAACTCTTACCTGGAGGAATATGCAGCTTAAAAAGCAGCTTAAGCTTCTCGGTAAAACTTCCATTGTACATTATGTCTGTTCAATAAAATTTAATCACAAATAATCATGTATCTAAAGAACATTTAGCCAACTCTAGCAATAGAAATTAATTAAGATAAAGATATTAGCCAGAAATTAGAATTCAAAAAACTTCTGTTACTTAAGCCAACAGTTAAACAACCACCCAGTCAGCCAGATTCTCTTTTTCAAGTGTATAAGCAAAATCTCTTTACCAAATGGATAAAATGATCTCCTGTCTATCTCCTTTCCCCCAACTTCAGATTGTTTTTTTTTTTTTCCTTTGAAGGAGGCCTTATACCTCATTTGAAGAGAGAACTACTCTTTAAAGAGTAACCCATAATAAGAAAGCATGCTGAGTATCTGGAAAAGCAAAGAACAGTATCTAAAAGTACAAAATATTGACTACTTGTAGTACAACATATTTGCTGAGTATTTCTCTACCACTTTTCTAGGCCATGTGTTCATATTTTTACTGAAGTGGAATGTCCTTCTATAGCATCCATGCATCTGAGTGTGAGGAAAATCAAAACATTCTCTTCCTTCGTAACTCTTGAAACATCCCCATCTAGGGCTGGGTGTGGTGGCTCACACCTGTAATCCTAGCACTCTGGGAGGCCGAGGCAGGTGGATTGCTTGAGCTCACAAGTTCAAGACCAGCTTGAGCAAGAGCAAGACCCCATCTCTTAAAAAATAGCCAGGCATTGTAGTGGGTGCCTTATAGTGCCAGCTACTTGAGAGGCTGAGGCAGAGAATCACCCGAATCCAAGAATATGAGGTTGCTGTGACTCTATGACACCCGGGCACTCTACCAAGAGTGATAGTGAGACTCTGTCTCAAAACAAAAACAAAAATAAAAACTCTATCTAACTGCTTACTTTTCTGAAAGAGTTGTAGTAAAATGTGATCAATATACTTAGATTTAGCACTAAACACAGGAAAAAGGCCCATTTATCACTAAAGTTAAAAACAATGTAACCTAGAGTGATATAATCTGATGAAACAGGCAATAACAGACAGCACTAAATATGTATGGGAGCATTTTTACTTTTTGCTTAAAAAAAATTAGACATCATCCTACCAATTACAGAGGCGAATTCTTTAAAGTTTATAAGGCAGTCAGAGTTTTCATCCAACAGTCTGAATATCCACAAAGCTAGTGAATCTCTGTTTGCAGAATAAGCCCAGGGACTCAACAAGTGAAATAGCTCTCTGAACTGCTGGCAGTCAATCTGATACTGTTCCAAATACGGCAGACTGGGGTCATGGTGATTCAACAGTGGTAGACTCAAACACCAATAAGAAGATAAAAACAGCTCTTTCTATTAAAAAAATAATAATAAAGGAAAGTCATTAAATCAGAAAAAGTAATCTTGGAAGATTTTTTTAAAAACATATGCTAAAATAAAGATACAAATATTTAACAGTGGTTGTGATACAATTCTGCTTAAAAGGGTGTTATTTTTCATTTAAAGAAGAAGAACAGTACCTTATAGATGATATAAAGTTCATCCAATTCGTCAAGGTTCAATTTCACATCTTGTGATACAACACGCAACTTAAAAAATTAAAAACAATTTTTAATTTAACACTTTAGCATAGAAATTTTCTTTGAACCCACTTAGGTCTCCATCAAAAGAAAGTACAGCAGAACCTCCATAGTTGACTATCTCTCTACATTGACCACCTCTTTGAGTTAACCTAATTTTCACAGACTAGACATGCACCACATGTACATTTATCAGTACAGTGGGCCTAGATCCTTATGTTGATCAGCTTGTTACAGTCCCTGGGTGGTCAACTTAAACAGGCTCTACTGTATTTTTCTTTTAACTTTTTAAAGGAATAAGCAAGGTAAATGCATCTATTTTTACCCTTTAAAAAACGTCTACATAAACTACAGTTGGATTCTACTCTGATACATATGTGCATACTCTGACATTCATCTCATCATACTCAGAAATCACTACCAAAGGACATCCACCTAATGTTTATAAATATAAGTAACAGCACTCTAAGTCTCATTCCATTCTAAATCTCTCTTGTCACATAAGGAATGTGTCAAGTCATCATGAGATTTGCCATTAAACACTTCAAAGGCATTGGCAGATAAACATTCCCTCTCTATGCCAAAAAACATAACCCGAGGATTAACAAGCTTAGAAAATATGTAATTTCATTCTACTCCATGAAGAATAAGCAATAATGGTAATTTAAGTTTAAAAGGGTAATGAAAAAAATCAGAATGAAACAGGAAACTTTGAAAAATTTAGCAGATTCAAAGAATAGAAGAGTTGGTTAACTGAAAAAAAAATAAATGAAATAGACCAATCTCTGGCAAGCGAGATAAAACAAATTACCAACATCATTGAAAAGAAAAAGATAATATAAGCATGGCTATAGAAGTCATTAAGTACCCAGAACATAGACAGCATCATTAAATATATGCAGAATGAATTCCATAGGCTTTACACCAATATATACAAAAATATAAACAAAGTAGATAATTCTCTAAGAAAATATAAGTAACCAAAATTAACTCAGAAAAAGCAAAAAAATACACAGACCTGAAAAGGAACTCAAAGATTTCTTAGGCAGCCAACAAAAAGACAGTAGTCTCAGATTTACAGTATTGTTTTCTCAAATATTTAAGCAACAAATAATTTGAAGAAAACTTTAAACCAATGTAACTTTAACAAAGATGCAAAGAATCTGTTTGGCAAAATTAGTAACGCAGAACATTCAAAGAATACATCTAGTGAGGATTAAATACATGTAAAACAGGATTAGGATAAATGACTGAATAGGATTCCTTTCAAAGTAAACAGTGAGACCTCACCTATGGCGCATATTGCAAGGGTACATGTCAAATCTATTAAGAGCATAAATGTTTTAACACAATATTAAGTGAGGGTGAAGGCTATGTTAACCACTTTGATGTAAGCATTCCAAATTGCATGTAATATCAGCACACTGTACCCCATAAATGCATTAATGTACACAGTTATGATTTAATAAATTAAAAAAAAAACTGTTAAGAGTTAAAAGAAAAAAAGATAGTAACTGCTTAAATTCTAACTGGAAGCCAAGTTGGGTGTCCATTTTCATTAAAGTGTCAAGCCCATCAAAAAAAAAAGAATACCACAGAAGTATTCTGTGTAAAGAATTATTTAATAAAACTTAAATTAACAAAATTGAAAAACATAATCTCTCTGGCTCGGTACCTGTAGCTCAATGGTTAGGGTGCTGGCTACATAAACTGGAGCTGGCGGGTTTGAACTCAGCCCAGGCCTGCTAAACAACAATGACAACAACAACAAAAAATAGCCACGTGTTGTGGCAGGCACCTGTAGTCCCAGCTACTTGGGAGGCTGAGACAAGAGAATTGCTTGAGCCCAAGAGTTTGAGCTTGCTGGGAGCTGTATCGCCACAGTACATAGTGAGACTCTGTCTCAAAACAAACAAAAAAACCCCCATAATCTCAAGATATGAAAAAGTCATTTAACGAAAGCTAGTTTTCAATCTTGATTTTTTTAAAAACATGACCAAAACCTCTCAATCTATAAACTGAGTAAAACTTCTCTAATTTGATAAAGGACATACTTCAGAAATTAACTACAATAAAATACTAAAGACATTTCTATTAAATTCAGGAATAATGCAAGGAAAACCTGTTTCTATTGCTGTTCTTCTAAATTTCTCTGAAAAACCTACCCAATGCAATAATACACACAAAAAGAGGTATAAATATCAGAAAGGGCAAAATGCTAAGACTGGAAATGATTAAGTTTGCCTATTCAGAACATATGAAGAAGTCAACTGAAAAATTATTTCAATTAATGACAGTAACATAGCCAAACAAAAATGCAACATATCCAAATCAACACCTCTTTTTTTTTTTTTTTGAGACAGAGCCTCAAGCTGTCACCCTGGATAGAGTGCTGTGGCATCACAGCTCACAGCAACCTCCAATTCCTGGGCTCAAGCGAGTCTCCTGCCTCCGCCTCCCAAGTAGCTGAGACTACAGGTGCCCACCACAAGTCTGGCCATTTTTTCTTTGCAGCCGGCATTGGTGTTTGGCAGGCCTGGGCTGGATTCGAACCTGCCAGCTCAGGAGTATGTGGCTTGCGCCTTAGCCCGTTGAGCCACAGGCGCTGAGCCCAAATCAACAGCTTTTACATACACGACAATAAATAATTAGAATGTGTAAAGGAAAAATGATCTTATATTGGCAGCAAACCTATGAAATATTATATATAGGCATAAAGAAACCTATTACAAATGTATAAGACCTACATGATAAAAATTATAAATGTTTGCAAAAGGACATTTAAAAAGGCAAATCATTAAAATGGATATTAAAAAGGAATTTTAAAAGCCTTACCTGATTCCAAAATGACCAAAACTACAATAATTTAAACAGTGTGGTACTATTATAGTAACAGAAAAAGTTCAGAAAGAAAGCCAAAGTATATCTGTAAGAATTTAGCATATGAGAAAAGTAGAGTACAGTAAGAATGGACTATTTAATAAATGGTTTTCAGACAATGAATGAGTTTGGTTGGAAAAAACCCTGTCTCACATCATACTCTAGGTGTATCAAAATTTGAAACGGTTCAAAAAAGCAGCACTTTAAGCCAATAGTACTATAAAACATTGAGAATGTATTTTTATAAATTACATAATTTTAAATAGGGAAAGTCTTACTAAGCTTGACATGAAACCCAGACATGATGAAAGAAAAAAAGAGGAAGACTCAACTACACAAAAGTTTGTAACCTGTATACTCTCAAAGACACTATCAAAGAAAAAGAAACAATGAGTCTAGGGGGAAGTATTAGGTAACAAACATAAATGACAAAAAATTAGTATCACTAATATTTAAAGAGCTCCTAAAAATCAATAATAAAAAGACAATCTCACAGAAAACTGAGCAAAGGCTATAACCAGGAAAATCAGAAGAAATGAAAAAGACTAATAAGTACATAACATATATGATCAATGGTCAGACATTGTGGCCCATGCTTGTAATCCTATCATTCTAGCAGGCTGAAGTGAAAGGACTGCTTGAGGCCCAAGTTTGAGACCAGCTTGAGTAACAGTGAGACAAGGTCTGTACAAAAAAACTGAAAAATAGCTAGGTGTGGTAGTGTGTACCTGTGGTCCCAGATACTCAGAAGGCTGAGGCAGGAGAATTGCTTGAGCCCAGGAATTTGAGGTTGCAGTGAACTATGACAATACTACTGCACCCTATTCTAGGTGACAAAGAGAGAGACCTTGTCTCAAAAATATAATACAATATAGTACACCTAAAAAACAAAAACAAAAAAACACCATATATTGTCAGTGAAATGAGATTTGATATTTTTTATCTATCAAATTGGCACAAATTAAAGATTTTTAATATCTAGTGTTACGGAGAGTGTGGGGAAAAGGACTTTTTTTTTAAGTGAAAGTGAAATTTATTCAAGTATAAAAAATCTGGTTTGGCGCCTGTGGCTCAGCGGGCTAAGGCGCCAGCCATGTAAACCTGAGCTGGCGGGTTCGAATCCAGCCTGGGCCCGCCAACCAACAATGACGGCTGCAACCCAAACAAAAATAGCCTGGCGTTGTGGCGGGCGCCTGTAGTTCCAGCTACTTGGG